>JAWQEG010000637.1:0-2500 GCA_033782935.1 Petrolisthes cinctipes
TGTGTGTGTTGTTGGTTGTGTTGTGTGTGTGTTGGGTTTTGTTGTGTGTGTTGGGTTGCGTTGTGTGTGTTGTGTGTGTGTTGGGTTGTGTTGTGTTGTGTGTGTGTTGGGTTGTGTTGTGTGTGTTGGGTTGTGTTGTGTTGTGTTGTGTGTGTGTTGGGTTGTGTTGTGGTGTGTGTGTTGTGTGTGTGTTGTGTGTGTGTTGGGTTTTGTTGTGTGTGCGTTGGGTTTTGTTGTGTGTGTGTGTTGTGTTGTGTTGTGTGTGTGTGTTGTGTTGTGTTGTGTGTGTTGGGTTGTGTTGTGTGTGTTGTGTGTGTGTTGGGTTGTGTTGTGTGTGTGTTGGGTTTTGTTGTGTGTGTGTTGGGTTGCGTTGTGTGTGTTGTGTGTGTGTTGGGTTGTGTTGTGTGTGTGTTGGTTGTGTTGTGTGTGTTGGGTTGTGTTGTGTTGTGTTGTGTGTGTGTTGGGTTGTGTTGTGGTGTGTGTGTTGTGTGTGTGTTGGGTTGTGTTGTGTGTGTGTGTTGTGTTGTGTTGTGTGTGTGTGTTGTGTTGTGTGTGTCGGGTGTGTTGTGTGTGTTGTGTGTGTGTTTGGGTTGTGTTGGGTTTTGTTGTGAGTGTGTGGTTGTGGTGTGTGTGTATGTGTGTGTGTTGTGTTTTGTTGTGTGTGTGTGTTGTGTTGTGTTGTGGTGTGTGTGTGTTGGGTTGTGTGTGTGTGTGTGTGTGTTGGGTTGTGTGTGTGTGTTGTGTTGTGTGTGTGTTGGTTTTGTTGTGTGTGTGTTGGGTTGTGTTGTGTGTGTTGGGTTTTGTTGTGTGTGTGTTGTGTGTGTGTTGGGTTGTGTTGTGTGTGTGTGTTGTGTGTGTGTTGGGTTGTGTTGTGTGTGTTGTGTGTGTGTTGGGTGTGTTGTGTGTGTGTTGTGTGTGTGTGTTTGTTGTGTGTGTTGTGTGTGTGTGTTGTTGTGTGTGTGTGTGTTGTGTTGTGTGTGTGTGTGTGTTGTGTGTGTGTGTGTTGGTTGTGTTGTGTGTGTGTTGTGTTGTGTTGTGTGTGTATGTGTGTGTTGTGTGTGTATGTGTGTGTTGTGTGTGTTGTGTTGTGTGTATGTGTGTTGTGTGTGTTGTGTGTGGTGTGTGTGTGTGTGGTGTGTGTTGTGTCGAGCAAATCAACTTCATCTCTTATTAAGCGCCATCACTGACGTCACGTACACTGTTGCCAGAACCGATATCACACGTATAAGAAGATGACTGGCCTGGGGGGGGGGGGGGCTTAATTATTATGAGTGACTGTACATTATATTTTCCATCTCTGTAAGAATATTTAACAGCTCATTAATTAAAGAAAGTTCCTGAGATGCTGAATTTAATTTTTTGGAGGAGTTTTAAATGGATATCATATCAAAATATAATTACAACAACAACAACAACAACACCTTACGTCAACTCAACCCCCTCAATTATTATTGTGATTATTATTATTATTATGAGGTGGTGTAAAATTATACACACACGTGTTGTTGTTTATTACCAAGATTATTATTATTATTATTATTATTATTATTATTATTATTATGAGGTGGTGTAAAATTATACACACACGTGTTGTTGTTTATTACCAAGATTATTATTATTATTATTATTATTATTATTATTATTATTATTATGAGGTGGTGTAAAATTATACACACACGTGTTGTTGTTTATTACCAAGATTATTATTATTATTATTATTATTATTATTATTATTATTATTATGAGGTGGTGTAAAATTATACACGTGTTGTATTTTATTACCAAAATATTCACTACGATGGAAGGAAAGTGTTGGTGGATATTATTATTGTTATTATTATTATTATTGTTGTTATTATTATTAGGTGCTGTAAAATCATACACGTGTTGTATTTTATTACCAAGATATTTATTATTATGGAAGGAAAGTGTTGGTGGATATTATTATTATTATTATTATTATTGTTATTATTATTATTACAGAACCACCACCGCTACAGCCGCCACACAGCCGCCAATAGAGTCTCAGCCGCTAAAAAAGCCGCCAGTACCTACAAACACAGCCGCCACACAGCCGCCACCAAAAAGCCACAACCCACAGGTAAGGCCCCAGTAGTTTGTCCAGGTTAGGTCCCAGTAATTACCGGTAATTAATAAATTAATTAAGGTGAAATTCTCATTTTGGTAAATTGGAGGCTTCTGATTCCTCCAAACTAGAGAGAGAGAGAGAGAGAGAGAGAGAGAGAGAGAGAGAATGTGTGTGTGTGTGTGTGTTAGAGAGAGAGAGAGAGAGAGAGAGAGAGAGAGAGAGAGAGAGAGAGAGAGAGAGAGAGAGAGAATGTGTGTGTGTGTGTGTGTGTTAGAGTGTGTGTGTGTGTGTTAGAGAGAGAGAGAGAGAGAGAGAGAGAGAGAGAGAGAGAGAGAGAGAGAGAGAGAGAGAGAGAGAGGAGAGAATGTGTGTGTGTGTGTGTGTGTGTTTGTTAGAGAGAGAGAGAGAGAG
>JAWQEG010000637.1:7500-117500 GCA_033782935.1 Petrolisthes cinctipes
TGTTTTGTTAGTACATATTGAAGTTTTCATGACAAGGGTAGGGGACTTATATTCACACCATTAAAACACTATTATTTTTTTTATTAATATTTGTAATGTTTTTTTTTGTTTTTTTTCATAATATCTTGTGTCATATTGTATGTATGATGAGTTTGGTTAGTATTCAAGGTTATCATGACAGAGATACTGTACTGTACTGTACTTACACTGTCAGCATTACTAACTAACACAACATTGACCATTCCTATCTATTATTAATTATTATTGACTCCCATGTACAGTCACAATCAAATATCCACCAACACTTTCCTTCCATCGTACAAATAAATCAGTATCATATCAAAATATAATCATACAACACCTTACGTTAACTCAACCCCTCAATTATTATTATAAGGTGTTGCAAATTCATACACGTGTTGTTCTTTATTACCAAGATTATTATTATTATTATTATTATAAGGTGCTGCAAAATCATACACGTGTTGTTCTTTATTACCAAGATATTTACTACGATGGAAGGATATTGTTGGTGGATATTTGATTGTGGCTGTACAGTATTCATTCTTTCCTTTGTTTGTGTGTGTCCATAATATCTCTGTTCTTTCTCACACTATTCCTTTGTATTGTGTGTTTTGTGCCATATGGTGTTTGATTACTGTCTGGCACTAACAATACATTTTCTCCCTTACCACAGGACCTTCTGCTTATGTCAGGCTATTTTCTCCCTTTCTTTGTACATTTTCTCAGCCACAACTGACCCTTCACTGATATCCTTACAGGCAGCCACCATACCCCAGGGTGTGGTGGTGGAGGTGACACAAACAGAGGAGGTGACACAAACAGAGGTGGTGACAGAAACAGAGGTGGTGACAGAAACAGAGGAGGTGACACAAACAGAGGAGGTGACACAAACAGAGGAGGTGACACAAACAGAGGAGGTGACACAAACAGAGGAGGTGACACAAACAGAGGAGGTGACCGGTGAGCAGTTCTCCAGACGTGTAGGGAGGAGGCCATAGTGGTGGATGGACGTGTTAGGGGTCTTCCCACACACACACACACACACACACACACAAGGTACACACACTACAGTACTATTTTATTTCTGTATACACACAACTTACTCAAACTACACTATTGTCTTTCCATACACACATATTGCACTACACTAACTACAGTATTGTCTTCTCACACACAATTTTATTTTTTTTACTATTATATGGATATTATTTCTTTTTGGAATAGTCCTGAGGTTACTTGTTTATTATTAGAGAATGTGGAAATTAATATCTAAATTTATGTTGTGTGAGAGAGAGAGAGAGAGAGAGAAAGTTGGAGAGTGTAAGAGAGGGAGAGCAGGAGGGAAGGAATATGTGGCAGAGAGAGAGAGAGAGAAAGTTGGAGAGTATAAGAGAGGGTGAGAATGAATGTACAAGAATATAAATACTAAATCAATATATGGTATACCTCAGCATCAAGGTGGACACAAGAGGAACACCACCTTCCCTGGGATCAAGACCACAGTACCATAATGAAGTTATCACATTCCCTTCACTCTACCCCCGTCCACACTCAGGTAAGTCCAACCACGTACAGTAATCTCTCAATTATCCGGCGTATAGCAGCCAAGACCACGTCGGATAATGTTGAAAGTCGGATAATGCATCACTACCCCGCCCCTGTAGCTCCTTCTGGCTTGCACAATGCTAATAACATTAATAATACATAATAAAACATAAAAATACTGTTAATAATACATAATAATACTGCACATTAATACTTTGATAAAGTCGTAGTGTTCACTGCACCGTTTAATGAACCAGCCATCGTCTATTTTTTTTTTAGGATCTCGTGCGCCGGATAATGTCACATGACGAATAGCACCACGACGGATAATTGAGAGATTACTGTACTGTACTGTACTGTGGTCAGGATTTAACTTCCAGGAGAGTGTGAAAAAGAATACCTTGAGGTGGTTCGGTCATGTAGAGCGTATGGGAAGCGAGAGGTTGGTTATGAGAGTGAGGTGGAGGGACAGTTCCCGGAGGGAGTGAGGCACAGATTGGAGCTATAGATAGATAGATAGATAGTATACCCTAATACACCTAATTTAGTCCTCCTTCCTTACTTGTATATACAGTTAATTCTCATTTTACACTGGCATTATATATGTGAAATAGTGTGTGTGTAATGAATGTATGTACTGTAAACACTTATTGTACACTATATTACACACACATACTGTAATACCAGTGTACTGTACAATGAGGGTTTTCTGTACACAGTTTCATTACACACACTACATTACATACCCAATATACAAGTGTAAAATGAGAGTTAACTGTACTGGACACCTTTCCTCTTTACCTTTCACTCTCTATTTTCTCACTCATTCCTCACTTTTTTCTCACTCATTCCTCACACGCTGCTTGTCTCACTCATTCCTCACTCTATTTTCTCACTCATTCCTCACTCTATTTTACACTCATTCCTCACTCTATTTTCTTACTCATTCCTCACTCTATTTTACACTCATTCCTCACTCTATTTTCTCACTCATTCCTCACTCTATTTTACACTCATTCCTCACTCTATTTTCTCACTCATTCCTCACTCTATTTTCTCATTCATTCCTCACTCTATTTTACACTCATTCCTCACTTTGTTTTCTCACTCATTCCTCACTCTATTTTACACTCATTGCTCACTCTATTTTCTCACTCATTCCTCACTCTATTTTCTCATTCATTCCTCACTCTATTTTACACTCATTCCTCACTCTATTTTCTCACTCATTCCTCACTCTATTTTCTCACTCATTCCTCACTCTTCATTTTCTCACTCATTCCTCGCTCTATTTTCTCACTCATTCCTCACTCTATTTTCTCACTCATTCCTCACTCTTTATTTTCTCACTCATTCCTCGCTCTATTTTCTCACTCATTCCTCACTAGTTTCTCACTCATTCCTCACTCTTTATTTTCTCACTCATTCCTCACTATTTTCTCACTCATTCCTCACTTTATTTTCTCACTCATTCCTCACTCTATTTCCTCACTCATTCCTCACTCTATTTCCTCACTCATTCCTCACTCTATTTCCTCACTCATTCCTCACTCTATTTTCTCACTCATTCCTCACTCTTTATTTTCTCACTCATTCCTCACTCTATTTTCTCACTCATTCCTCACTCTTAATTTTCTCACTCATTCCTCACTAATTTTTCTCACTCATTCCTCATTCTTTATTTTTTCACTCATTCCTCATTCTTTATTTTTTCACTCATTCCTCATTCTTTATTTTCTCACTCATTCCTCATTCTTTATTTTCTCACTCATTCCTCACTCTTTATTTTCTCACTCATTCCTAACTCTATTTTCTGACTCATTCCTTACTCTATTTTCTCACTCATTCCTCACTCTATTTTCTCACTCATTCCTCACTCTTTATTTTCTCACTCATTCCTCACTCTATTTTCTCACTCTTTATTTTCTCACTCATTCCTCACTCTATTTTCTCACTCATTCCTCACTCTATTTTCTCACTCTTTATTTTCTCACTCATTCCTCACTCTATTTTCTCACTCATTCCTCACTCTATTTTCTCACTCATTCCTCACTCTTTATTTTCTCACTCATTCCTCACTCTTTATTTTCTCACTCATTCCTCACTCTATTTTCTCACTCATTCCTCACTTTGTTTTCTCACTCATTCCTCACTCTATTTTACACTCATTGCTCACTCTATTTTCTCACTCATTCCTCACTCTATTTTCTCATTCATTCCTCACTCTATTTTACACTCATTCCTCACTCATTCCTCACTCTATTTCCTCACTCATTCCTCACTCTTTATTTTCTCACTCATTCCTCACTCTTTATTTTCTCACTCATTCCTCACTCTATGTTCTCTCTCATTCCTCACTCTATTTTCTCACTCATTCCTCACTCTATTTTCTCACTCATTCCTCACTCTTTATTTTCTCACTCATTCCTCACTCTTTATTTTCTCACTCATTCCTCACTCTATTTTCTCACTCATTCCTCACTCTTTATTTTCTCACTCATTCCTCACTCATTCCTCACTCTATTTTCTCACTCATTCCTCACTCTTTGTTTTCTCACTCATTCCTCGCTCTATTTTCTCACTCATTCCCCACTCTATTTTCTCACTCATTCCTCACTCTCTATTTTCTCACTCATTCCTCACTCTATTTTCTCACTCATTCCTCACTCTATTTTCTCACTCATTCCTCACTCTATTTTCTCACTCGTTCCTCACTCTATTTTCTCACTCATTCCTCACTCTATTTTCTCACTCATTCCTCACTCTCTATTTTCTCACTCATTCCTCACTCTATTTTCTCACTCATTCCCCACTCTATTTTCTGACTCATTCCTCACTCTCTATTTTCTCACTCATTCCTCACTCTATTTTCTCACTCATTCCTCACTCTATTTTCTCACTCATTCCTCACTCTATTTTCTCACTCATTCCTCACTCTATTTTCTCACTCATTCCTCACACTCTATTTTCTCACTCATTCCTCACTCTATTTTCTCACTCATTCCCCACTCTATTTTCTCACTCATTCCTCACTCTATTTTCTCACTCATTCCTCACTCTATTTTCTCACTCATTCCTCACTCTATTTTCTCACTCATTCCTCACTCTCTATTTTCTCACTCATTCCTCACTCTATTTTCTCACTCATTCCTCACTCTCTTTCTCCACTCTATTTTCTCACTCATTCCTCACTCTATTTTCTCACTCATTCCTCACTCTATTTTCTCACTCATTCCTCACTCTATTTTCTCACTCATTCCTCACTCTTCGTTTTCTCACTCATTCCTCACTCTATTTTCTCACTCATTCCCCACTCTATTTTTTCACTCATTCCTCACTCTATTTTCTCACTCATTCCTCACTCTCTATTTTCCTCCACCCAACACTTCTCGTAGTAGCTCTGGTCTCACTCCCACACCCATCATTCCCACCCACCAGCCCCTACCACACTCCCTCCCCCCCCCGCCCTCTCCCATCCACCTCCTCCTCCTCCACCTCCTCAACCTCCACCTCTTCTAGCACTGTCTCCACCACTACCTCCTCCTCCACCTCTTCTAGCACTGTCTCCACCACTACCTCCTCCTCCACCTCTTCTAGCACTGTCTCCACCACTACCTCCTCCTCCACCTCACCTTCAAGCCAAACGAACACCACCTCTATCACTCCAGTCTCAAATTGGAATGTAGAAAGTTAATGCTAGATATAGGTTACCAATTGAGGAGTAGCTTTTTATTGATCATGTTTGCTTGTCTGTGTCTGTGGGGGTAAAACATCATCTCTAAAAGTTCCTTCTCATCTTCTGTATAATGTTTAGTTTGTATGCTGTTGGAACACTGATATATAATATACAGAAGGTGTTTATTCATATGTCCATATAATTTTGTGAAAGCTATTGTATGTGTTGCCATTATCTGTTATGTTTTAAAGAAATAATAATATTCACAGATATCCATGTCATCATTTCCTTCTGTGTTCCATAGAAAGTTATGTGCTTAAAAATGTCACTCATTAAATACCACACTCTGAGAGTGTGAAATTTGGAGAAAAGTATTTACCAATGACATTCATTATGTCTCCTCTTACTGAAGAGTGAAAATGTGGAAAATTCAGATATCTGTGGAAATCAGCAACTAATTTCTAATGTAATATTATACTGTACCGTGCTTTTCATAAACATTTTACAGGACATCAGGTTTGTAATGGGTTAATGTTTGATCAAGATTCAAGAGGCATGATCATATTTTTTAAGTCTCAGAATATCTGTAGTGAAGTATTACATGTCTAAGAATCTTGGAGTGTTCTTAAAAGTTTCCTTGTGTGTGTGTGTGTGTGTGTGTGTGACATAAGGTGCACACTAGCTGTACTGACCATAGCAGTTAAGGTGGTACAGTTTTTTGTTACATTGGAGTGCCTTGATTCCTCCAAAGTATGCCAGGAAACAGGACCAGATGAACATAAATAATGGTGTTCTGTTGTTGCTTGGAATACTTTGGAGGATTCAGTTGCTCCAGATTTACCAACACAAAACTTCCCCCTTAAGACACTGTTGATATGGTGTAAAAAATGTATAATATTAATAACATGGCAAATTGTAAACTGGAGTATGTCTGTGTGTATAAAAACACCATTTGAGGAGGAATTTCTGTTGATAAATGTTCAGCTTGTGGAACAATATAGATATACAAAATTTTTTACCACAACACACAAGGTGATAATAAAGGGTAACCTCAGACATTCACATATTTAAAAGCAGTGGTTAAATGTCATCAGTAAAGGCTCCTCTTGTAATTGTTTTCATTCACACTATTTATCTATCTATCTATTTATTTACACTACACATATTTTGGATGAAAAGTGAAGTACAGTTGGCCACACATGAAGCTGGTACGCCTCACTTCTTGTGAGGTAACCACAACAGGAAGGAAAATTAGCAAAAGTTATAGTTTGTTGACAAGCAGACAGTAATAATATTTTACTGTCTGCCTGTCAACAAACTACAACTTTTGTTCCCTTTCTACCCTTTGTAGCTGCCTCACAAGTAACGAGCCCCACCATCTTCATGTGTGGCCAACTGTACATGTAATAATCCAAATCAATCAAGCAAGGAAGAATCAAATCACCCAAGTAAGTCAGACCCAGAAATTGATCCATTTAAATTCGAGTCGTACCCACGAGGAATCGAACCCCGGACCAGAGAAATCTCAGGCAGGGCTTCTACCGGGTAAGCCATAACAGCACTCCACTGGCGTAGCTTTCAAATTCTGCCTTTAACTCTCAGGTCCGGCCATTACATACATGTACAGTACAAAAAAGTGTACTGTATTTTTAATGTGCTGTTCAAATTCTGTGTTAGATATGCAGTTTAGTTTTCTTTTGGAATGCACAGTACTAAGATATCTTTAAGCATTACTAAAGCATGGCAATATTCTAACATTAATTTATTGATATAGACAAATCATACCTGTAAATGATTCTCGTGGATATAAGTTGAAAATGTTATTCGGAAAACGACAGAGATTTGCAGGTGCTACAGCATACAGTTCTAATCCATAAATAAACTTTAATGTCGTCACATATACAGACAAACCAAAATTGGTACGTGACTGTATGAAATGTCATGTATTTTTACAGTATGACATTTGTGAAGGCACTTTAGGCATTTACAGTACACACTTCAACACACCATAACCATACATTGTTCACTATCAATTTTAATCAATTATAATCAGTATTAATCATGTCTAATTTTATGTATATTTACTGACAGTGAAATATTTACACATTCTTTTTAGTGAGGAAGGACCCTGTTTTAATTAGTATCTTGACAATTTTCTGCTTTAATTAACCTTTTATTAAATTGAAGACTGGAGCGCCATTGCATTCCAGTTAATTGGAAGAACTGGCACTTCTGACAAACAAATAACTAGATTATTATTATTATTATTATTATTAATGTGGAATTTGAGGGTGACGTGCAACATTTCCATCCCAGGTTCACCAACACTTAGTTTTTGTGAGTCACTTCTCTTTATTTTCAGTAATTATTATTGCTTTGGTGAATGGTTGGACTTAGGTGTTTAAGGTGGTAATTCTTTTTTGGTACATTGGAGTGCCTTGATTCCTCCAAAGTATGCCAGGAAACAGGACTAGATGAACAAAAATAGGCTAATGATAATATTATGATATACAATAATATTTTTCTGTTCCCAGGAAACTTAGGCTAATGATAATATTATGATATACAATAATACTTTTCTGTTCCCAGGAAACTTAGGCTAATGATAATATTATGATATTATGATAACTGTAACTGTAATATATTTTTCAAGATATTAAATGTGGCATCCATATTATTTACTACAGCCTGAGGGAGTACCAGTTAGTAAACATACAGTCAGCGTCAAATATAATCATCCATATAGGGGTAACTCACGTAAAAGTTTGACAGCTTCCCTCTGTTCCTTAGCTGATAAACTTTCCAATAAATAGGTTAACTACCATCTTTTAATTTAATACAAGCAGCTACACACTACTTAAAACAATAACATACACACACACGTTAACTACTACCTTTTAATTTCATACAAGCAGCTACACACTACTTAAAACAATAATATTATTATGTGAACGTGAAAACATTACACAGTAAATTGTTTGAGATACCCATATGTGGATGATTATTATTGACACAGACTGTACATCACTTGTGTTGGACCTTTGTAACAGAACACTTGTTTATGAGTTGCTGAATGTTACCGTTGATGAGAGTCCATCCTATCATTCCCTTCAGCATACTTCAGTACTGACTCAGATTCAACCTTTCCTGTCAGTCCTATTCTCTCTCTCTCTCTCTCTCTCTCTCTCTCTCTCTCTCAATCATTTATAATTTCCTCATTCTCTCTCTGGAGTTTCTGTGGCTGGTGAGAAGGCTAACGGTTGTTTCTGTGTATATGATAATACAGTATTCATCTGAGGTGGTGAGGTGTACCAGTACTGTATCTATTGAACAAGTGTAGTGCCAGAAAAAAATGTTGTCTTATGTTGTTGTTGTCCCAGGGCAGAATGGCCTCCTGCCCCACACACCCCTGGTACACTCTGGTCACAGTGAAAAAACAAATTAAAATAAAGGAGGGGCTGTATGTCCCTATATGTCTGTATGTCCCTATATGTGTGGGCTACTGAAGCACATCCCAGGGTAATGGGACCACAGCTTACTGGACCAGGGAGTCTGGGGGGAAGGTCTTTGTGTCTTATGTTGGAGTTGTCATTATATGGTCATTGTTTACATCTTCCTTCTTCCTTCCTGACTCATACAGGTGATGTACACCTTCACCAGATGGCATTACTGTTGACCCACACTGCCTCAGGAGCTCGGGGCTGTTCGGCCAGACACCTTGAGGAACTACAACAACAACAACAACAACAACCACAACCACACTGAAGTTTTTGAGGGCCGGCATTTCCTTAGTACCGATGGATGGAGTGGTATACAATGGAGTGGTATACAAGGGAGTGGTATACAATGGAGTGGTATACAATGGAGTGGTATACAAGGGAGTGGTATACAAGGGAGTGGTATACAGCTTTGGTACCACACTCTATACTCTTTATTACCTCACACTCACTAACCAGGTAAACAATATACTGTACAGTTGGCGGCAAAAGTCCTGTCGCCTCACTTGCTTCACCGAGGCACACGAAGTTCATAGACTCCAGATTATTAAGGGGGTGTGGGAGTAGGGGACAGGCTTGGTGGGGGGGGGTTAGGGGGGTGCAGGAGTAGGGGACAGGCTTGGGGGGGGGGTGCGGGAATAGGGGGACAGGCTTGGGGTGGGTAGAAAGCCTGTCCCCTATTCCCGCACCCCGCAAACCCCTCCCAAGCCTGTCCCCTATTCCCGCACCCCCTAAACCCCCCCCAAGCCTGTCTCCTATTCCCACACACCCCCAAGCCTGTCCCCTTATTCCCGCACCCCCTTAAGTGTATAAAAAGTATGTATTTCTGGAGTCCATGAATACTGTGTTGTCTTGGTGAAGCAGGGAAGGCAACACCACTTCTGCCCAACACTGTACATTTTCTTGTATCATTTGGTCAAACTATATTTCCTTCCTCTTACTGTACATTTTCTTATGATTGCCAGACACTTTTAAAACTAAGCACAGCAAATATTTCCCCACAAGACAGAAGTTAAAGATCAGATAATATTAAAAAAAAAGTACTGATGGTTCTCAAACTGTGTTCCACGGAACCCCAGGGCTCCGTGGCAAAAAATTATATTTATTTATTTATTTGACCACAAATGGATTAAATAAAATATTTTGCATTTGAGAGAGAGAGAGAGAGAGGTAAGAATTGTGATGGTGAGTACTAAACTTTGCACTTTCATTTAGTGGTGTGTGTGTATGTGTATTGGGAAGGGTTCCACACTTTCATTTAGTCGTGTGTGTGTATGTGTATTGGGAAGGATTCCACACTTTCATTTAGTCGTGTGTGTGTATGTGTATTGGGAAGGGTTCCACACTTTCATTTAGTGGTGTGTGTGTATGTGTATTGGGAAGGGTTCCACACTTTCATTTAGTCGTGTGTGTGTATGTGTATTGGGAAGTTTTCCACACTTTCATTTAGTCGTGTGTGTGTATTTGTATTGGGAAGGGTTCCACACTTTCATTTAGTCGTGTGTGTTTATGTGTATTGGGAAGGGTTCCACCTATATTTGGTGAGGGGGTCACTGAGGGTTCCTCCAAGTACCAGCATATGTCAAAGGGTTCTGTTAGTTGGAAAAGTTTGAGAACCACTGGTCTAGAATAATGGTGATTTTTACATTATTTGAGTTAAGTCTAATCCTATGATCTAAGATGTGAGCTGTTGGTTAAATTTTCATTAACATAGAATTTATCCTTTAACCTACATTGAGAAAAATGATCTAGAATCAGTAATTCTCTTTAGTCATCTCATGTACAGTACTGTACTTACATTTTGTTTTCTCAATCTATTTCTGTTAACTTATGAAATGTAAGCAGCTGTTTGTGTTTTGTTAAAGATTGTATTAAATGTTCAAGTACAGTACCACTCAATAATAATAATAATAATGATAGTAATAATAATAGTAATAGTAATAATAAAAATAATAATAGTAATAATGAAAATAATAATAATAGTAATAATAAAAATAATAATAATAATAATAATAGTAGTAGTAATAATAATAGTAATAATAATAGTAATAATAAAAACAATTATAATAATAATAGTAATAATAATAATATTAACCTAATTGGCCAGTATGATTTATATAATATACAGTTTGTATGTATGTATGTATGTAGTTTGGAGGAATCATTTGCTCCAGATTTCTTATTATTTATATATCACCTTAACACTAATTTATTTGTTTACTTTACAGATGAATTAACCTTAATGCATTTCTTCACTTATCTTTGTGCATCCATAAATTAAATAGGTTGTATTTTGTTATTACAGAGTTGTAGAGTGGAGTTGTAATATAGAGAGTTGTGGAGTGGAGTTGTAATAGAGACAAGAGATATAGAAGTAACCTCATCCATAAATTAAATAGGTTGTAATTTGATACAGAGTTGTGGAGTTGTACAAGAGACTAAGGAACCTTCATTGTTTGTTTGTTGTCCACTGTGTTCTTCCTTCCATCAACAACAACAACAACAGTACAACCATCAATAACAACAACAACAGCAGCATTTACTATAGGAGCTCTGGGGATGCTTGGCCAGACACCTTGAGGAACTACAACTACAACTACAACAACAACAACATCAACAACAACAACAACAGTAAGTGCTTATGGAATTACATTGATATATTTGTTGTTGTTGGTTGTAATAGTTTGGTTGGAGGGAGTGAGTTGGTCCACATTTACTACCATACAATAACAGACTGTATGTCAACTTTATATTAAGGTGACACAACTTTGGAGGGGTTTAGGGGGGTGCGGGAGTAGGGGACAGGCTTGGGGGGTGTTTTGGGGGGTGCAGGAATAGGGGACAAGCTTTCTACCCACCCAAAGCCTGTCCCCCTATTCCCACACACCCCCAGGCCTGTCCCCTACTCCAGCACCCCCCTAACCTCCACCCCCCAAGCCTGTCCCCTACTCCCGCACCCCCCAAGCCTGTCCCCCTATTCCCGCACTCGCCAACCCCCCCCCCCACCAAGCCTGTCCCCTACTTCCGCACCCCCCAAGCCTGTCCCCCTACTCCCGCACCCCCCAAGCCTGTCCCCCTACTCCCGCACCCCCCAAGCCTGTCCCCCTACTCCCGCACCCCCCAAGCCTGTCCCCCTACTCCCGCACCCCCCAAGCCTGTCCCCCTACTCCCGCACCCCCCAAGCCTGTCCCCCTACTCCCGCACCCCCCAAGCCTGTCCCCCTACTCCCGCACCCCCCAAGCCTGTCCCCCTACTCCCGCACCCCCCAAGCCTGTCCCCCTACTCCCGCACCCCCCAAGCCTGTCCCCCTACTCCCGCACCCCCCAAGCCTGTCCCCCTACTCCCGCACCCCCCAAGCCTGTCCCCCTACTCCCGCACCCCCCCCAAGCCTGTCCCCCTACTCCCACAACCCCTTAACACAAGCTCTGTACTATCCTATACAGTCATGGTCAATAGTCCTGCAACACCAATGAAAATAGCCTCAATAAATGGTGTGAAACTATAACTGTTGGTGTGTGTAATAATGAATGGTTGATAAGGTTCACTCTCATGGCTCACTTTCAGTCACCCCCCAATGCAGCACTTTTGACCCTGACTATACCCAGCAAAAATTTCCCGTTGTAATGACATCACTACTGGGAAGGAGTTGGTTGACCTGATTACATTTCTCCCAGGTGGTGGCAGGCATACATACACTACTATCTTCATTCTTTCATTGTTTATATATATATATATATATATATATATATATATATATATATATATATATATATATATATATATATATATATATATATATATATATATATATTTTTTTTTTTTATGCACATTGAGCAAAATATCGTTGGAATGTCAGGATTTGTGTAATTTAAGTAGAGAATATAACATTTCATCAGCCAAGCATGAGTATATTATTATTATTAAGACAAGTTCCAGAGTACTGTACTGAAACTGTAACTTCTTTACTGTACTGTTACATTACACCTATGATTTTACACATCTAAATCCTTAAGGGGGGAGTTTTGTGTTGGTAAATCTGGAGCAACTGAATCCTCCAAACTATTCCAATCAACAGAACACTATTATTTTTACTCTTCTGTTCCTGTTTCCTGGCATACTTTGTAGGAATCAAGGCACTCCAACATTCCAAAAAAGAATTACCTCCTTAATAATATAATTTCAAACTATAATTATGAAAGGTAGTGCAATTTCAATGTGTTTATTCTTGTCTCATGGGACTAATTTTTTTGATGTACACTCTTACCAAAAGATATCCCCCCACTTTCACATGGAAACAACCTTTTTGAGTAAATGAGAATGCTCAGTGATGGTTTTTGTGCATAGAAACCATCATTATCAGTTTTCTTTTCTCCAGAAAGTAAAAAAGAAAGCAAAAAATATAAATTAATAACATACCCAGCCATTGAAAAAACTGTGAATTAGCAGCCACCATGCCTGCTACTCTTTTCTCTGCTTCCACCTTTCTGTTACTGATGTGAGATTGTTGTTTGTCATGCTGCTATGTGAATGAGATGACAAATAATTTTAAGGGGGTGAGGGAATATGGGGACAGGCTTGGGGGGAGTTTAGGGGGGTGCAGGAGTAGGAGACAGGCTTGGGGGGGGGTTTAAGGGGTGCGGGAGTAGGGGAACAGGCTTGGGGGGGGGGGTGCGGGAATAGGGGACGGGCTTTCTACCCACCCCAAGCCTGTCCCCCTATGCCCGCACCCCACAAACCCCCCCCAAGCCTGCTGTACCCTACTCCCGCACCCCCTTCATACTGTAATGTCATGCTCATTGGGTTGTTGGTATTCTTAGAGTACAGTGTAGATTATTACATGGACCTGAGAATAGTATATTATTAATATGAAAAGTATTTTTCTTTTCAAGTGACCATACAAAGGAACCAGTGTCATTATTATTGTGGTACAGGATGTGTGTGTAAGAGAGAGAGAGAGAGTGTGTGTGTTTGTGGGGTACTGGATGTTATTTACCTTCCACTTGAATATGGTACAATTAAGGGAAGTGATTGTGTTGATAATTGGAGGCTACATATTCCTTTACTCTCTGCTATAATGTACCACCAACACTGACCTAGTTTGTTATATGGCACAGTTTGGAGGATCTGTAGCCAAGAATTTTCCAACACTATCTTATTCCCTAAAGGGTTCACCACACTAGCACCTCTTTCTTTGTCTTCTCAGGACAGATTTGCTCAATATATCCCTGTGTGTGTACATAGATATCTGTCTGGGGCAATACTTGAACATTTTCCTACACCAAATTAATGTTAATATTGTCTATCTATCTATCTATAGTGTGTGTGTGTACATAGATATCTGTCTTGGACAATACCTGTTCATTTGCCTACACCAAATTATTAATGTTAATATTGTCATTACAGCCATTTGGTGAAGATGTGAAGACAAGAGTTCCTCACCTGTAGTACCCATGGTGTGTGTGTGTGTCTTGGTGATGGTTGGAGTGGGCTGTCATCCAGAAACCACCTGCTTCAGATCTCATGCTTTGACTCAGGTGGGCTGTGTGTGTGTGTATGTGTGTCATGGTGATGGTTTGGGTGTTGTCCTGAAACTGTCTGCTTTGAATCTTACACTTTGACTCAGGTGGTCTGGGTATTGTGGATTGCCAGTGTATAGTAATATTACAGGTTGTATTTTTCACTGGAATTTGCTGGAATCATTACCTAGAAAAGGTTAATTAATTTGTCATGTGTTTGTTTGTATTCTCATATGGTTAGGTTAATTATTTTATCTATGATATGGGACTAAATATGATGATATCATCATCATCATCATCTACATTTAACGTACCAATTCCCTTAAGGGGCTGGATGAGCCATGAGTTTCTCCCACTCCCTTCAGTCATACACATCATTTTCTACTTCAATATTTAGTGTTCACACAACACTTCCAGGTTTTCCTTGGCCTTCACACTGGTCTTCTCCCTGGTACTTATAGCTCAATAGATCTTCTCATTATATGGCCCTCCTCCCTTCTCTTGACATGACCAAACCATCTCAGTGTAAACCTCCTTAACACATTTAACACATCTGTCACATCACATATTCTTAACACCTAGTCATTTAATACCCTATCTTCCCATCTCACATGTGACATATATCTCACCATTCTACAATAATTTTGCTTTATCTTTCTCTCAGCTTCTTTATTTACTGGCCACGTTTCCACACCATACATACAGTAACATTCATCTCACACAAGTCACCATACATACATACATACACCTTTGTCCTGCAACTCTGTAATTTCTCTCCACTTTTGTTGCCATGCAGCTGCTATTGTTGTTGTTGTCACTGCAGCCTTCACTACAGACTCACAACACAGTATATCCCCCATATAGGTAACAACAAAACTGATCGACAACAATGTGTAAACTTACTTCCTCCATCCCCCCCCCCCCCCAGCCTCTGCTTCTCTCCCACCTCTGTCACATTCTGGACACTTGTAGTTTTCTCCTGCCTGATTCACATTCCTCAACCCACAACACCTCAAGTAAAACCAATAGTTACAACCACTATAAAATATGGAGTTAAGGGGGTGCGGGGGTAGGGGGACAGTCTTGGGGGGTGCGGGAATAGGGGAACAGGCTTGGGATGGGTAGAAAGCCTGTCCCCTATTCCCTCACCCCCCTAAACCCCCCCCCCCCAAGCCTGTCCCCCTACTCCCGCACCCCCCAAGCCTGTCCCCTACTCCTGCACCCCCCTAAACCACCCCCAAGCCTGTCCCCCTATTCCTGCACCCCCTTAACACCCATCATCACCACTCTGTCACAATAGCTATACATAGAAACCTTCCCCTGTGTTGTCTCTCCATAGGTTCCTTTCCTATAACCAACACTTGGGTCTTCTCTTCATATTTATCTTCAAGCCTCTCCTTTCCATTCCACTTTTACCATCTGTTGAACCTATCAACCATTTCTTCTTCTTCACTCCTTGTCATTATCACCAGATCATCAGTATTATATCAACTCACCACAACCCTCCCTTCTCTCTCTTCCCTTGTCACTTCTTCCATTACCACAATAAAGAACAAAGGACTCAGGGCTGATCCTTCATGAACTCCCACCTTTATCTCAAACTCATCTGATATTCCTACTCCAGTCTTAACTCTTGATCTGGTGTTCACATACAAAGCCATCACCAAATTTATCAGCCTCTCTGGAAC
Organism: Petrolisthes cinctipes; assembly: GCA_033782935.1. NCBI lineage: Eukaryota > Metazoa > Arthropoda > Malacostraca > Decapoda > Porcellanidae > Petrolisthes > Petrolisthes cinctipes. The sequence goes on from JAWQEG010000637.1 coordinate 23,447, forward strand.
TTTTTGTCTCCTTAAAGCTCATCTGATTGCCACTCTTGGAACTCTATCAAATGCCTTCTCCAGATCTACAAAAAACATTATACAACATTTTCTTCTCTGCATACTTCTCCTGTTGTTGTTGTTGTTGATGTTCTCCCGGGGCAGAATGGCCTCCTGCCCCACAGACCCCTGGTACACTCTGGTCGCAGTGAAAAAACAAATTAAAATAAAGGAGGGGCTGGCCCTATATGCCTGGGCTACCGAAGCACGTCCCAAGGAAATGGGACCAGAGCTTACTGGACCAGGGAGTCTGGGGGCCTCCGACCGCCAGGGAGATTGGGGGGAAGGCTTTGAAGGGTCCCTTCCATGAGACCAGCCCTGAAGGGACCATAAGGGGGAGGGAGTTTACACTGCTGCATGCAAAGGGAAATGCACCCCCGTGTGCTGGCGGCCCACACAGCAGTGAAAAAAAAAAAAAAAAAAAAAAAAAAAGGCGTCCGGTTGCAGTACACCTCACGTGGATTTTTAATCCATGTGGGCAGATCTCGTCAAATCCACTAGAAAGTGACCAGATCCTACAACAATCTTTATTCTAGCCCTGTGGGGGATAACTAATATTCACAGAGAATAAAGTCAGCCCCACTGGGCCCTACTTCTCCTGTATATTGCCTCATTATAAATATTGCATCTATCGTTGACTTTCCCTTTTGAAAACCAAACTGGCACTCATCAATCCTAACTAACTTCCTCAATCTTTACTCCAGTACCTTCTCCCATAGCTTCATTCCATGTTCCAGTAGCCTCACTCCCCTGTATTTTCAGCAATACAAAGCATCTCCTTTCCCTTTATAAATAGAGATTGTAAAACTCTCACCCCATTCCTCTGGCATCTCCTCCTCTTCCTGTACTTGTTTGAACACTTTTGTCACCCCTCTGATCCCAATGTGACCAGATGCCTTCATTATATGGACTGTCAATCCTGATGGTCCTGGCGCCTTCCCTAGTTTCATCTTATCCATTACACGTTTGACCTTCTCTTCAGTAACCTCCTCCACTGGCCCTTCTACTTTGTCTACATCATCTATTTCATAAGGGTTTTCCTCATTTAGCAGTTCCTGAAAATACTTCCTCCATCTCTCCTTCACCACTTGCTCCTCCCTCAAAATGCTTGTGTTTTCATCTTTAACACATCTGGCTCCAACAAACACATCCTTTCTTTCCTTCCTCATTTGCTTTGTTACTTCGAACATTTTCTTTCTATACCTTCTGTACTATCAATATTCCTATTCCATTCTTGCCAAGCTTTTTCTTTTACTTCTGCTACCACCACTGCCCTCTTAGACTATCTTCACTTCTCCCTAGAGAAGTATCTTTACACCTAATTTTAACTCATTAATATAAGGGGGTGTGGCAATAGGGAGGACAGGGTTTGGGGGGTGCGGGAGTAGGGGAACAGGCTTGGGGGGGGGGTTAGGGGGCTGCGGGAATAGGGGACAGGCTTTCTACCCACCCCAAGCCTGTCCCCCTATTCCAGCACCTCCCCCCCCAAGCCTGTCCCCCTACTCCCGCACCCCCCCCCCCCCCCAGTCCCCCCAAGCCGGTCCCCCTATTCCTGCACCCCCCTCTCCCTAGTCCCCCCCCAAGACTGTCCCCCTATTCCCGCACCCCCGCACCAGTCTCCCCCCAAGCCTGTCCCCTTACTCCCGCACCCCCCAAGCCTGTCCCCTATTCCCCCCCAAGCCTGTCCCCTATTCCCCCCCCCTCAAGCCTGTCCCCTATTCCCCCCCCAAGCCTGTCCCCTACTCCTGCACCCCCTTAATCACACAAACATTATTATTATACATACATTTCTTTACATATATTATTATGATAGTTAATATAACAAAGTAAGGTTCATATCCTTCTTGTGACCATCTCAGTCACCTCACACAGTGTACAGCCACAATCAAATATCCACCAACACTTTCCTTCCATCGTAGTAAATATCTTGTTAATAAAGAACAACACATTGTACCCGTCCTGATTTTGTCTCTTCGAAGAATCTGGTACAGTACCTTGTTCCGGAGTTGTTGTAGTTGGTTGTGGTAGCTAGCTCGGTGGCGTGGTGGTGTTCAGTCAAGGTTGGAAATAAACTTTAGTAAGTAAAATTAAGACTTACTTTATTTATTAATTCTAAGGGAGTTTTGTGCCCTGTCTTGTCTTGTTTTAATGGAGTACAGAGAAGATGTCTTTTGACTGTTTCGATCTTGAGTCCCTAACTAAAGCTATCTTGGTCAGTTTATATTCATTCTGTACTTGGAGATGCCAGTAATGTCTAGATACATTATTACCTGTTTGAAAAAAAGGGAAGGCCTAGTTAAGCTCCACCCCTTTCTCTTCTCTCTCCCTCTCTTATTTTCTCTGTCTCTCTCTCTCTCTTACTCTCTTTTGTGAGTGAAGGTACAAACATCATTTGTGACCTGAGAGCACTGGGTTTGGAGAGATGAAAATAAGATAGGGAAAGTTAATGGTCTGAGGGGGATGCAAGTAGGTAAATTAATGGTGTTTTGGTATAAAAATAGATGAGAGAGTGTATGTTCTGTATGTGTGTGTGTGTGTGTGTGTTTGACCAACTTGGGTGGTATGGCCAGGTGTCTATGTTCTGCAGCTACCTGGATTTGACCTGCTGTCTGGTAAACAGATTGTGAGGTATTTTTAGTTGACCCTTTTCTTCTACCTGCACTTAACCCTTAAATGCATATTGACCAAATATCACGTCACCGCAAATTTAGGCCTTGAAGCCGATTGACGTAATATAAAGCCGGTAGAAAAAAAACTGCTTGGGCTATATCTAGCCACTTCATTGGTAACACTGGTTAGGTTGGGCCTTCAGTGAGTGGTGTGAGAGGGAAAAGGTTCACTTGTCATATATACGCAATGAAAATACGCTCGCTCACGTTTTCTAATTTTTAGGGGGGTTTTAGGGGTAACTACTTTATTACTCATCGCGCTGCTGTACGCAAACCAGTAGACCTAGGAAACTTTAGTTTACAGTTTCTGGTGTGTAAAATCAAGCTCTACAAATCTGTAATAACAAAATTTACCTAAACAAAACTTTAAAAATCACCCTGTTTTTGCGGTTCACGCTCCAGTAGCGGTAGGGGGATTGCGGTTCTTAGGGGTTAATGGCTTTTACGGTGTACAACGTGTATAATTTTGCACCACCTAATAATAATAATAATAATAATAATAATAATCATCTTGTTAATAAAGAATAACACGTGTATAATTTTGCACCACCTCATAATAATAATAATAATAATATCCACCCACACTTTCCTTCCATCGTAGTAAATATCTTGGTAATAAAGAACAACACGTGTATGATTTTGCACCACCTCATAATAATAATTGAGGGGGTTGAATTGACGTAAGGTGTTGTATTTATATTTGATATGATACTGATTTATTTGTACGATAGAAGGAAAGTGTCGGTGGATATTTGACTGTGGCTGTAACAACACTACCCATCCACAACTTACTATTTACAAACTATCTACACTCTGAGTGACAATACTTTTTTAAGGAATTGTACAACAGTACAGTCTACAGTATTTATTTTCAAGTGTCATAAATAATTATTTATGACACTTGAAAATAAATACTGTAGGCTGTTAGGAAGAATAAATGTCATTATATTGTGTGTGTATAACTTTACAGAATATAGTAGGTGATAGAGTGTTGAGAATTTATTATTAACAAAAGAAAACAATTGATTGAAATGGAAATATATAACACTTATATTTATTTTGGTTGTATTAATAGCAGGTTGTGTAGTGAAGTTGTTATGAAGAGTTGATTGAATTTGAATATACTGTATAACACTTATATGTACTTTGGTTGTATTACAGGTTGTGTTGTGAAGTTATCAAGACATACATACATACATACATCACATTAGCATCTCATCATTGACTGACTCACATCACTCTGGCCACCAATAACATCCATGGTGAGTTGATATATTTTTTGAGGACATCATCACATTATAACACTTTCATACCTGGCCATATTTTTATTTATTCACTCATTTATTCATAGAAGTAATTCATTTATTTATTTATTCCTTCATTCATTGGGTGGTATTCAAGAACATTGATGGTGTTGGTACTGGTACAATGACTGTGTTGTTGTCTATGGAGTCATGGTACCAGTACTACACTATGGTACCAGTACCACACCATGGTACCAGTACCACACCATGGTATACACCACCAATGTTCTTGAATATAACCCATTCATTTATTTAAGGGGGTGCGAGAATAGGGGACAGGCATGGGGAGGGGGGTTTAGGGAGGTTTGGGGGGTGCGGGAGTAGGGGGACAGGCTTTGGGGGGGTGCAGGAATAGGGGGACAGGCTCTCTACCCACCCCAAGCCTGTCCCCCTATTCACGCACCCCCCCCCCAAGCCTGTCCCCTACTCCTGCACCCCCTTAACCCTCAAAGACATTCGCACCCCCTGTCAGGATATGGAAGTGGCTTAACATGTTGTGGCTTGACTACTTTTGAAGATGCCACCCAGGCACCCCAGCTATGTGCAGTCTTTGGCTAGGCCTGGCTATGGAAGGGTGTGTGCGCCAGCTCGCTCTCCCATGGTGGGAGATAAATTGCGAAAGGAGTCCATCAGACTCACATATGCTGTAAAGGTATAACTAATTATTTCCATTATTTTTAAATGGGTAAATTAGGCTAACACATGCAATACACAGCTATGGGACCTGAGAAGCACCATACGAAATTTCAGAGCTTAATTCCTATTAGTGGCCTAGTTATGATTTTTTGTCAAGAAATTCCTTTTTTTTTTTCCATTTTTTTTTTTTTTTACTTTCTTTAGTCCTCCATTAAGAATATATATTTTTGCATAATTACTTAAGTAAGTGATTGATACTAAAGTAGAGGAGTTAATCTTTCTTTTCATGGTCTGAAAAGCAATTAAAATTGATTACAACTTTGTGTTGTGATTTTTCTTAATAGGAGTCTGTCACACTCAACATATGCTATTCTAGGTGTGTCCAATAACGTATGCCTTTAAGGGTTAAGTACAGTAATTTACTCATATTTGGATTAATATGGTCCACTGGTTAAGGACATATTTTATGGTTGGTGAAAAGGAATGTTTGTGAATCCTCCAAACTATTCCAAGCAACAGAACACCATTACTTTTGCTCTTCTGGTCCTGTTTTCTGGCATACCTTGGAGGAATCAAGGCACTCCAATGTAACAAAAGTTAATTAACTCCTTAAGGACAAATTATATTGTTGGTGAAAAGGAAGGTTTATAATTCCTCCACACACACACACACACACACACACACACACAGGTATTATAATAACAGTAACATTCCTCCAAACTATGCCATGAAACAGACTCCCTTAATGGTACTAATACTGGATGTGTTTCATGGTATAGTTTTATCGGAGGAATCAGTTTCCCACCAATTCACCAACAAGATAATTTAAGGTATAAGTACAGTATTGGTAAATCTGGAGCAACTGAATCCTCCAAACTATTCCAAGCAACAGAACAAACACCATTATTTTTGTTCATATGGTTCTGTTTCGTGACATACTTTGGAGGAATCAAGGCACTCCAATGTAATTCTGGAGCAAATGATTCCTCCAAACTATTCCTGTTGTTTCCTGGTATACTTTGGAGGAATCAAGACACTCCAATATAAATCTGGAGCAACTGAATCCTCCAAACTATTTTTCCAAGCAACAGAACACTATTATTTTTGTTTATATGGTGCTGTTTCCTGACATACTCTGGAGGAATCAGTTTCCTACCAATTCACCAACAAGTGAATCTCCCATTAAGGAAGTGTTGTTATTGTTGTATATTGTGGAGTTATTGTCTGATATGTATAACACCTGACTGACTGGTTGACTGGTTGGCTGGTACTCTCAATGGTGTGGTGAGGGCAGAATCCTCCTTTCCCTTCTCTTCTTGTCCCTTCCATTCCCTCTCCCTCCTTTCCTTCTCTTCTCTTCTTGTCCCTTCCATTCCCTCTCCCTCCTTTCCTTCTCTCCTCTTCTTGTCCCTTCCATTCCCTCTCCCTCCTTTCCTTCTCTCCTCTTCTTTTCCCTTCCATTCCCTCTCCCTCCTTTCCTTCTCTCCTCTTCTTTTCCCTTCCATTCCCTCTCCCTCCTTTCCTTCTCTCCTCTTCTTTTCCCTTCCATTCCCTCTCCCTCCTTTCCTTCTCTCCTCTTCTTGTCCCTTCCATTCCCTCCCTCCCTTCCCTTCCCATCCCTTCCATTCCCTCCCTCTTTCCCTTCCCTTTCCTCACCTTCCCCTTCCTCACCTTCCCCTTCCCCTTCCCTTTCCTCACCTTCCCTTCCTTCCATTTCTCGCACTCCTCCTGCTCCATGTTTGCCAAAGTATTGATAATGTCTTGCAGTAATTCTAAAGTAATAATTCATTTGTATTATGTACCATGCATAAATTAATTAGGTTGTATTTTGTTACAGATTTGTGGAGTGCAGTTGTACAAGAGACTTAACAACCTTCATTATTCACTGTGTTCATCTTTCCATCAACAACTACTACTACTACAACTATACAAGTATCACTTGTTACTGTGAGTGTTTTATGAAGTTACTGTGTGTGTGATGTTTCTCTTCACACACATAATATGTTGTTGTTGTTATAATACATCTGTGTGTGTGTGTGTGTATTTGTCACACACACACACACACAGTATTATAATAACACTAAGGGTCGATTCCACAGTGGTATTTATTTGTTAGCTTCCCACCCAACCACACTTGTCAGTCTTAATTATATCCAACAAACTCAATCTTCATATCCACAAAATATGTCAGGGAGTTTCATTACCACCTTAGTTTGATGGTGATCATCAAATTCATCCAATAATTCACTCAGGAGTCATTTACACAGTTCAGTTTCTTTGGTTAGGGTGCTTGCAAACCAAAACTAACACTGGAATCGGTACTAAGGAGATAATACACTTTTGGTACATTGGAGCATCTTGATTCCTCCAAAGTATGTCAGGAAACAACATGACCATGGTGTCCTGTTGTTGCTTGGAATAGTTTGGAGGAATCAATTGCTCCAGATTTACCACCAACAATGTACTATCCCCTTAAGTTATATTTGAACCCTTACAAGTATAAAATTATCACTGATGATGATTTAATATTTGTGTGTGTGTGAGTGAGTGATATCTCTCTTTCTCACACACACAGACAGTATTATAACATCAATAATTTTTACTCCTTTAGGTATGTAATTATCACTGATGTTATGATAATATTTGTCTGTGTGTGTGTGAGTGATATCTCTCTCTCTCACACACACACACAGTATTATAATAACATCAATAATTTTTACTTGAACCCTACACCCTTACAGGTATAAATTAATTAATATATTCACCTGGTAGGATGGTAATTGTTTATATTTTTTTAAAATAAAATATACTATTTAATAATATTTGTATTTATTTGTTTCCTGTTATTTACACTATATATTAGAGAGATCTTGTGTTGTTTTCTTCTCCTTCTCCTCCTCTCTCTTGTGTTATTCTCTCTCCCTCTCCTCTCACCACACACCTGTAAAATAAACAAATTAATTAGTGTTAAGGTGATATAGAACAAATCTGGAGCAAATGATTCCTCCAAACTACAGAACACCATTATTATATTGTTATTTTAATTATTATTATTATTATTGTTTCCTGGCATACTTTGGAGGAATCAAGAAACTCCTAATGTAATTCTGGAGCAAATGATTCCTCCAAACTATTTTTCCATGCAACAGAACACCATTAATTTTGTTCATTTGGAGGAATCAAGAAACTTCAGTACAGTATATGAAATGTGTATGTTTCTAAATCAAAGCTATATACATACAAAAACAATTGGAGGAAAATGGGTCCTTCAAATATTGCCACGAAACACACACACCTATATGGAAGGAGGAATCAGAAGCCTCCAAACACACACACACACCTATATGGAAGGAGGTTGTTTGGTGGCATAATCTGGAGGAATCAGAAGCCTCCAAACACACACACATACCTATATGGAAGGAGGTTGTTTCATGACATAGTCAGGAGGAATCAGAAGCCTCCAATTTTCCTACACAATCACAAGGTCCTTAAGGGGAGATTCTATTTTTGGTAAATTGGAAGGCTACTGATTCCTCCAAACTATTCCAAGCAACAGAACACCATTATTTTTGTTCATCTGGTCCTGTTTCCTGGCATACTTTGGAGGAATCACAGACCTTCCAATTTACCTTAATTTTCCCTTAAACTAAGAGAGCCATATAGAAATAACAATAATGTGAGCTTTAATAATAATAATAATAATAAGAGCCATACAGAAAGATTTGTACAGTCAGAGACAAATGTGAACCTGTAATTTATCACCAACAAGTATGTATGGTTGTTGATAGCTGGGTGTTGTTTTGGAGTGTTTGGATGGACTGATGAGTGAGTGGAGTATAGATATTCAGATGGGTGGATGTCAGGAGGTCGTGCATGCAGCTGAGTGTTGTTTTTGAGTGTTTGGATGGACTGATGAGTGATTTGAGTATGGATGTGTTTCTGGAGATTGGTTTGGGGTGGGCAGGGTGTAAGAAATTATAGTATTTGTGTATGGTATCGTGTACTGGGTGTTGTTTTGATGTTCCTTGGCATGTGTGGGTGTTGTGCCATGTAGTGTAGTGGATGGTGTGGGTTTGTGGAGGCTGCAGCAAGTGTTTGTGTGCCTCTCATGTCAAGGTGATCCTTGATTTTGAGGACTTTGGTTTCATAGTGTAGGTGGTCTGTAGGTGTGGTAGCTGTGCAGCCTGTGATTGTCTTTAGGGCTCTGTTCTGTATGGTTTGAAGGGTGTTGTGATGAGTCTCAGTGAGGTTTGAAGCCCAGGCAGGGCTTGCATAATCCATCACTGATCGAATATATTGTTTGTATACTGTGATTGTGGATTCTTTGTTGTGTCCGAATGTTGTGCTGGCAATTTATAGTAATTTATCCCTAAGAATAAAGATCAAAGATCAAAGTGTAGTATCTGTTTTTATCAGCTTAATATCTGATACGATCCCCATGTAAAAAAAAGGGGGTACTGATGGTGTAATGGTTAGCACACTCGCCTCGCAAGCGAGAGATCTTGGGTTCGATCCCCAGGTCAGTGGAATTGTTGGAAAAATTTCCAAGCCCCCTGTGTCCCTGTTTACCTAGCAGTAAGTAGGTACCCGGCTGTAAGAGCAAGGATAGCAACCTTGTAGGCTGGGGGAAGATGTGTTGATGTAACAAGACTTGACTGCCTTAATGACCAACACTATGAGTCGATAGGCATAAAGCCGTAAACCCTCCTCCCTCCCTAAGGTCCATTCATATATAATAATAAGCAACACATTAATTAAGGAGAGATTATCTTGTTGGTGAATTGGAAAGTCTCTGATTCCTACAAACTATGTCAGAAAATACTATCTATCTATCTATTGCCAGACGCCTCAATCCCCGAAGGAGTGGCCACCAATGAATCGCCTCCATGAACCCCTGTTCCCTGTTAACTGGCGTCCCTCCCACCCCATACCACTCTCCCTCACATACCTCTCAACTCCATCCCTCCACCAAACTCTCCCTCACATACCTCTCAACTCCATCCCTCCACCTCACTCTCGGTCTGACCCTCCCCCTCTGTCCCTCCATCTCACTCTCTTAACCAACCTCTCGCTTCCCATACGCTCCACATGACTGAACCACCTCAAGGTGTTCCTTTTCACACTCTCCAACACGTCCACACACACACCACATCCACAATGATACTAATAAGGAATGTGTTTTGTTGTATGGTTTGAAGGAATCAGAGACAACACAATTGGAACTATGTCATTGGGTCACTTCCACAGTGGTATTGGTTTGTTAGCTTCCCAACCAACCACATCTGTAAGGCTTCATTATTTTCCAAAAGCTAAATATCCACATTCACAAAATCTATCCAACAGTTAGATAATAATTATCACTGTATAGTTTACTCACCAAATTCATTATATAATTCACCCATAAGTCATTTACACGGCTAACATTCTTTCGTTTGCATGCTTACAAACCAATACCAACCACTGTGGAATGGACCCATTAAGACATCATACAAATAGGACACAAGATTTGTTTTAACTTGACTCATCTGTTTTACGTAGACAGACATTATGGCTGATGACTAAACAACAATATTACTCCCACATCTTGAATACAGTAGTGGTATCATTTCAAGTATCATGATTAAAATTAATTTAGATTACCAGCTGCTTCTCACCTGCTATGTAACACCTCAGTGATGATCATGGATAGATAGATATTGAGGAAGGGAACAAGAAACCTTCACTAAACACATTATGATTAAAATTAATTTAAATACCTGCTGCTTCTCACCTGCTTTGTAACACCTCAGTAATGACATAGATAGATAGATAGATAGATAGATAGATAGACATTGAGGAAGGGAACAAGAAACCTTCACTAAACATATCATGATCAAAATTAATTTAACTCCCATTTTGTATCATTCAAATTTTTCTGATACATTTTTTTCTCACTTCCCTTCCTTGTTTCTTTCCAATTACAGCTTTCACAATGCTGTATTCTTTAAGCATCTTACTTACAATCTAATAAACAAATTTTTTTAATGATTCCCCACTGAAAGATTTCATGCTGTGGGAAGCAATATACAAAATTTCCATCTCACCTATTTTGTGCAACGTTGCTGAGTGGTTCTGGTGTGTGTGTGAATGAGTCAATCTAGTGTTGACACAATGGTTGTAAAGTTAGGGTGGTGGTTGGTTGCTGGTTGATGGTTTCTGGGCACTCCATGGTGGGCAGGGAGGCAATAACCCTGTAGGTAGGAAAAGTAAGTATATCATTTGTTTACCAAAGAAAATGAGGATGACAGGGAGTGCTTTCATACATAATACAGGTAGTTCCATCACATACAAAAATATAAAATAATCACTTTCTCTATTTTATCACAAACAACCTAAGTACATAAAATAATTACCTTCCTAATCTTATCTATTTATTAATATATGATGCAGCCAAAAAAAAATTTCCTGTCACAACCTCGACCTTTTTTATGTTCATGACCTCACAAAAAGAAAACACTACAGATATTTCAATATATGTACAGCCACAATCAAATAACCACCACCACTATCCTTCCATCTTACAAATAAATCAGTATCATATCAAAATATAATCATACAACACCTTATGTCAACTCAACCCCCTCAATTATTATTATGAGGTGCTGCAATATCATACACGTGTTGTTCCTTATAACCAAGATTATTATTATTATTATTATTATGAGGTGCTACAATATCATACACGTGTTGTTCTTTATTACCAAGATATTGATTATTATTATTATTATTATTATTATTGTTATTATTATTATTATTATTATTATTATTATGAGGTGCTACAATATCATACACGTGTTGTTCTTTATTACCAAGATATTTACTAGGATGGAAGGAAAGTGTTGGTGGATATATGATTGATACGGTCCCTGGACTGATAATTATGGGATAGAAAGGTTAGTACCAGAGCAGAGTGAAAGACATGATATATCTTTCAGTGATAAGACCAGAGATCATAATTATATGGCTCAGAGACGTGGCCTGTTAAGGGGGAAAGTTTGTGTTGGTAAATCTGGAGCAACTGATTCCTCCAAACTATTCCAAGCAACATAACACCATTACTTTTGCTCTTCTGGTCGTTTCCTGGCATACTTTGGAGAAATCAAGGCACTCCAATGTACCCAAAAAAGAATTACCACCTTAATTAAGGGACCCTGTGATGTAGTGATAAAATTGAAGGTTAGTGAGTCCTTCAAACATTGCCACCAAACACCACCTATATTGAAGGAGCTTGTTTCATGCCATAGGTGGGAGGAATCAGAAGCCTAAGAGCCTAAATCATCACTATCTATCTATCTATCTATAGCTCCGACGCCTCGCTCCCTCCGGGAACTCCCACCAAGGGGGTGGCCACGGCAGAAGAGTCTCCAGTTCCCCATGTTCCAGCACTCCCTCCTTACTTGGTCCATCCCCCCTCCCCCTCTCACACTTCTCTCTCTCACATACTCTTCCACTCTGTTCTGCCATCTAACTGGAGGTCTGCCTCTCACACCAGGTGCCACATCTTCACTTCCATACACCTTCTTTACAAACTCCTCACCTTGCATTCTCTCTACATGTCCAAACCATCTCAGTGTATTACACTTCACTCTCTCTACCACTCCACACTCAATACCGATTGCCTTCTCACTCATACCACACCTCTCATACACACTCTCATTACTTTCTCCATCCCACCTAGTAAGTCCACATGCTCCTCTCAGATAACTCATTTCCACAGCACCTATTCTAGACTGATGAGCCCTACTCCATGTCCATGTCTCTGATGCATATGTCAGTGTTGGCAGGATTATACTGTTTCGTAGTCCCCTTTTCACTTTCATACTCACACTTCTACCCTTCATAATCCTCCCCAGTGATCCTATGACCTGCCTGCCCCTCACTGCTCTCTCCCTGATTTCTCCTTCCATACTCCCATGTTTACACAGAACTGTTTCCAGATACCTGAATTCCCTCACCTCCTCCATCTTATCATCCCCTAAAGTTATCTCACATTTCGTCCCAGTTGGTACAGCCACTCTATAGGGTGTCGCAAAGTAAATTACTTCTGTTTTGGTCCTCTCAAATACCATCACCTTACTCTTACCAACATTCACCTTCAATTTTCTTCGTTTACACACAGACTGGAACTCATCCACCACCCTCTGTAACTCCATTTTACTCTCAGCCATCAATACAGTGTCATCCGCAAATAAACTTGCCACCAAGGACCAATTTGCTTCATTCAGCCTCAATTTCACCCCTAGGCCATTCACTTTGGCTTTCATCTCTCTCATACAACCATCCATATATATATTGAACAGCCATGGTGACATAACACATCCCTGTCTCAGCCCTACACCAATATCAAAACTCTCACTTAGATCACCCTCTACCCTCACACATGCTGTTGCATCTGCATAAAAAGCCTCGATGCCTTTCAGCAAAGGCCCCCCAACTCCATAAACTCTCAACACCTCTGTCATAGCTTTCCTATCAACTCTATTGTATGCCTTCTCCAAGTCCATGAAGGCAGCATACAACTTCCTACCCTTCCCAACATATTTCTCAACTATTGATTTTAATGCAAATATTTGGTCCACACATCCTCAACCCTTTCTGAACCCTCCCTGCTCCTCACTAACTTTATTCCCTGTTACATCAACCAGTCTCTCAGTAAGAACCTTCCCATACACCTTCCCTGGTACACTAAGGAGGCTTATTCCCCTATAGCTACCACACTCCTCCTTACTCCCCTTCCCCTTATACAAAGGTACAATTATGGCTCTTCTCCAATCCTCTGGCACCTCTACCTGCCTCCAAGCCAATGTACATATAAGCAACATCCACTCCTCCACTACCTCCCCCCCACACTTTAACATTTCAGCAGTTATCCCATCCACCCCCGGTGCCTTTCCCATCTTTAACTTCCCTATTGCTTTCCTAACCTCTTCCCTTCCTAATTCTCCCTGTACATCCTGTCGTCTACAACCTGCCTCCATCCCCATGCATGTCACCACCGCCTCCCCTCCCGTCCCCTCATTCATTTAACGATCAAAATGTCTCTTCCACACTTCTTTCACTTCCTCACTTCCACTCACAGTAACTCCATCTTCTCTTTTCATTCTCACGCTACCAGACTTTCCTTCTCCTCTTTCTTTGATAACCTCCTTCCAGAATAATTTCTTATTTTCTTTAAACTTCTCACTCAGTTTCCTACCAAACTCCTCATCCACTCTCCGTTTACTTTCACTCACCATCCTCTTCATTTGCCTCTTACAAACACTATATTCTCTCTTCCACTTCCTCTGTAATGTTCTCCTATATGCCTTCCTTTTCTTCTCTACTGCATCTTTCACTTCTTCTGACCACCAAGCACTCCCTCTCTTGCCCTTCTTCTGTGACTTGTATCCCACTACCTCTGCTGCTGTCCTCATTACTATTGTCTTAAACATTTTGCACACATAATTCACTCCCACTTTCTCCCCTATACTTAGCCTTGTATCCTCCAGCACCTCACCCACTCCCCTCTTATATTCCTCTCTATACTTGATGTCATTCAATCTTCCACTTGCCACCTCCCTCTTGTTCCCCCCTCTATCCTTCCTGCCATACTCCCATTTTGCCCTGACCCTAAACATCTGTAAAAAAAAAAAACACACACACACATCTATTCTTTTAAGATAGGGTGAGTAAATCACTTAGTGTTTATAGTAATGAATAACACCAGCCTGGGAAAACACACACACACAAATGAAAAAGTGAGAAACATGTTTACATTATTACCAAATTTGAGAGTGGCCTTCACTTATATAGACCATGAAATTATCAAGAAAATAATCACATCCATTATAAGGCCTACCTTAGAATATTCTGCAGTAGTATGGAACTCACATTTAAAGAAACATATCACCAAATTAGAAAAGTACAAAGAGCAGCAATAAGATGGGTACAGAGTCTAAGAGAACTAAGCTATGAAGAAAGACTAAGGAAACTAAAGTTACCTAAACTGAAAGAAAGACCAAAGAGGAGATATGATTATGGTGTACAAATGTGTCACAGAAATAGAAAAGATTGATATAGACAACTTGTGTCAACAAGGAATACCTAGAAGGAGAGGCCACAGTAAGAAATTATTTAAAAGAGGAAGAGACAAAGATGTACAAAAATAAAGCTTTCCAAACAGAGTAATAGATCAATGGAACGTATTACCAGAAGAAGTGGTGTGCCAAAAAGTTACATAACGTTAAATAAAAATATGGTAATTGGGTTTAAAAAAACAGGACAATATGAGCTGCACTCAATCCTGTAAAAATATAAATAGGTAAGAACACACAATCCTTTTAATACAGGGTCAGTAAATCACTTAGTGTTTATGGTAATGAACAACACAAGCCTGGTAACACACACACACTCACACTATCCTTTTAAAACATGGTGAATAAATCCCTTAGTGCATATAGTAATGAACGACACAGGCCTGATAGTGACGTGTATAAATAAGGTGTGGGTCATCTAGTGAGACAGAAGAGAAGCTACGGTACCAACATCACCACGAAGCTCCACTGTCTCATCTGGTGCGACACCCAATGATCTCGGGGCCTTGCAAGAGTCACGGGCTACTGACAGCCTACAGTCCCGAGGTCGAGGTAAGAAAAAAAAAAAAAAAAAAAAAAATTGTTGGTCTTCAATGAGTGTAAAAAGGAAGTAAGTGATGGATACAAATATTTATTCAATGTAAAATAAAAAAATAAAAATGGTTGGTCTTTAATGAGTGTAAAATGGAAGTAAGTGATGGATACAAGTATTTATTCAGTGTAAAATTTATCATGGGTCTAACACCAACCCACCTCCTGTCCCGTGTTTCCTGGTCTGTGGCAACTGCTGCTGTGAGACCAACACCAGATGACCCCCTGCCTGTGGTGGTAATGGCCCTGGGTGCTGAGTGAAGCACGTAAAGCAGCAACTGACTCTTGGCAACCGATGGGTCACCAATAAGTAAGATGTTGATATCACTGCAAAATATAGATACAGAAAAAAAATAATACAATAACAATACAATAATAATATACAAAAATAATAATAATAATAGAAAAAAAATAATACAATAACAATACAATAATAATAATATACAAAAATAATAATAATAATGTAAAATATGTTGATATAACTGTGCGTATCTACTGTGAATTTAATTTGCCTTATGCGTGTATAAATACCGACTGTGAATTCAATGACTTACTGTGTGAATAATTACCGACTGAATCTAATTTGACTTACTATGTGTGTATTTACGTAAGGTGAGATTCTTTTGCTGGTGAAATGGAAGGTCTGTGATTCCTACAAATTATGCCATGAAACAGATCCCCTACTAACAGTACCATTGAGGGTGTCTATTTTTTGGCATAGTTCCAATTCACCAATAAATTAATCTCTCTTTAATAAGGGAAAGTATACAAGTTTGTGTGAGATAGGGACAATAGAGGTCTTCTTAGTTCTTAGTACAGTTCTGTTTACACGAGGCTTTTTTGAACCCACGATTTGATGCGTGTGTTTCCAAAGTCAGTGTTAGTCTATGAAGTGGTTCACATGTAAACATAGAGGTTCACAAACTGAGTGAGTACCAAGATCACACTCACAACCACACGTTTGTGGATTACATATAAAGCATCACCAGTGTATACACAGAGTGGTTAACACTCTGGTATGAACGCAGTGTGTTGCATTATTAACCATTAAGCTGCAGGCCTTATCTCCCACAGCAGGTCTGTCTTGCAGGGCCTCACTCACACACCAGCGGTCACTATGTAAACAACACATCTGACAGATAATAGCTTGTAAACTACTCATACTATATAAATAAATGATACAGGATAGTGAAGTACAAGCCTTTAGCTGTCTCCTGATGTACTTGTGAACACTAAAGTGACATCTGTAGGATGGGTAGCCACCTCAGACTGACATCAACTCAAAATTCACTTTTACACTATATACACATATCTAAGTACATTTTCACACTCTAATTTTATTATAAAACATGTCAGAATTACATTTTTCAACACAATATGAAAGATAATGTCACTGTCATTTGTACGTACAGTACATATGTAGCCCTAACTGTTACAACAAGTCAAGCGCCAACTACCCTAAAATTGAGTTATTAATAGGAATTACTTCTACAATTCCTCTTCTATCTAATGAACAAATGGATATCATCTTAACTTGCTTATAGACATCTCTAGAATGTCTGAAATACAACCGAGTGTCGGCGAGTGACAAATAAGTCAAATGCAGGCAGTCGACAAGTCAAGTCAGCTGAAGCAAAGATGTTGCCACTGCTCGCTAATTAATATTATTTACTTCGTGCTCTATGTGATTATTTTATTAGCCGTTGGGAACGCTTGCTATGTAGCATTAAAATATTAATGTACATTTTTATTGCAAAAACAAACTTGTAAATCCATTTAGTTATCACAAATCATGGAAAAAAGATAATAAAAAAAGAGAGGAAACGATGGCGATGCCCGCCGGCCAGGTCGGACCAGCCCAAACTCTCGTACTGCATTTAAAAATGTCTAAATAATTTATGCTTATACTATGTGTTTCACTGTATTATAAGGGAAGTGTTATTACTTCGATATTTCTTAGTACAATTATGACAATACATCGAATAAGATACATAATTAATTAAAGTTAATAATAATAATTGTGAACTCACAAATTGCACGGGTAGGGCGGTAGGCAGTGACTCGAGTCAGTCTGTCAAACAGTCACACACTCACTGAGAGAGAGTGTGTGTAGGGGTAGAGGGAGGACAAGGTGAATGGTTATGGGGGGTAGGAGGAGGATGGGTTGGTAAGAAGGGAGGATAGGGAACTCACAGGGGGATGGTAGGAGGAGGATAGGTTGGTAAGGAGGGATGATTGGGGTAGGTGGAGGATGGGTTGGTAAGAAGAGAGGATAGGGGGAGGATGGGTTGGTGTGGAAGGGAGTGGATGGACATGGGTCGAGGATTGTATGGATGACGGGAACGATTGGGATGGTGAAATATGCGTGGGTGTGTGCATATGCACCAGAGGATGAAAAGAGTAGGACAGAGAGAGAGAGGATGAGTGTGTTTTGGGAGGAATTGAATGCGTGTCTGAGAAAGATTGATAATGGAAGGAGAGTGGTGATGATGGGAGATATGTATGGAAAAAAGGGAAGTGAGGAAGTGGGAAGTATTGTGGGTAAATGGGGTGTAGAAGGAGTAAATGAGAAGGGTGAGTATCTGGTGGATGTCTGTGCTGAGAGGGGGTTGTTCTTGGCGTCAAGTTGGCGAACACCTTCTCTCAGCACAAGATGATCCACAGGTATACATGGAAGAGAAGGGATGAGAGAGGAGAGCAGAAGAGTTTGATTGATTATTATGTGGCAATGGATGAAAGGTTAAGGAACCCTGTGATGTAGTCAGAAACTTGGAGGTTTGCGAGTCCTTCAAATTTTGCCACGAAACATCACCCATATTGAAGGAACGTGTTTCGTGGCATAGTCAGGAGGAATCGCAAGCCTCCAAGTTTCATACAAGATCACAGGGTCGATGCAAAAGTGGTGAGAGAAATTATCCAATGCTCCGACCATTTTGCGGTATTGGTAAGGATGAAGGTTAGTGCTAAGTGGGAATATGGTAGGAGGGATGAAGGGGTGAGGAAAAAGAGGGAGGTGGCTAGTAGGAAATTAGATGAAGCAGAATATAGGGAGGAATATAAGAGGAGGGTGAATGAGGTGCTGGGGGATGCAAGGATGGTGATAGGGGAGGGAGTGGGAGTGAATGATGTGTATGAAACATTCAAAACTTTAGTGTGTAAGACAGCAGCAGAAGTGGTGGGGTACAAAGTACAAAAGATGGGGAAGAAAGGGAGTGCATGGTGATCTGAAGAAGTGAAGGATGCAGTAGAGAATAAGAAGAAGGCTTTTAGGAGAACCCTGTAGAGAAATGTGCCAGAGGAGGTGAAAGAGGGAATACAATGAGTGTAAGAGGAAAGTGAAGAGGACAGTGAGTGAGAGCAAAAGGAGAGTGGATGAGGAGTTTGGTAGGAAACTGAGTGATAAGTTGAGAGAAAACAAGAAATTATTCTGAAAGGAGGTGAAAAGAGAAAGAGGAGAAGGAAAGTCTGGTAGCGTGAGAATGAAGAGAGAGGATGGAGTTACTGTGAGTAGAAGTGAGGAAGTGAAAGAAGTGTGGAATAGGCATTTTGATGGTCTGATGAATGGGGTGAGGGGAGGGGAGGTGGTGGTGACATGCATGGGGATGGAGGCAGGAGGTAGACGACAGGATGTACAGGGAGAATTAGGAAGGGAAGAGGTCAGGAAAGTTGAAGATAGGAAAGGCACCGGGGGTGGATGAAATAACTGCAGAGATACTGAGGTGTAGGGGGGAGGAAGTGGTGGAGTGGATGCTGCTTATATGCACATTGGCTTGGAGACAGGGAGAGGTGCCAGAGAACTGAAGGAGTCATAATTGTGCCTCTGTACAAGGGGAAGGGGAGTAAGGATGAGTGTGGTAGCTATAGGGGAATAAGCCTTCTTAGTGTACCGGGGAAAGTGTATGGGAAGGTTCTTACTGAGAGACTGATAGAAGTAACTGGGAATAAAATCAATGACTTTAAGTCATTGAGGAGCAGGGAGGGTTCAGAAAGGGTAGAGGATGTGTGAACCAGATCTTTGCAATAAAATCAACAGTGAAGAAATATATTGGGAAGGGTAGGAAGTTGTATGCTGCCTTCATAGATTTGGAAAAGGCATACGATAGGGTTGATAGGAGAGCTATGACAGATGTATTAAGGATTTACGGTGTTGGTGGGTGCTTGCTGGAGCGGATTGAGGCTTTCTATAGAGAGGCATAAGCTTGTGTGAGGATTGAGGGTGATTAGAGTGGGAACTTTGATATCAGTGTAGGATTGAGGCAGGTGTGTGTCATGTCACCATAGTTGTTCAATATCTTTTTGGATGGGTGCATGAGAGAGATGAAGGCAAAGGTGGATGGCCTGGGTGCAAAACTGAGGTTGAATGGAGTAGATTGGTCCTTGGTTGCAAGCTTATTTGCGGATGACACTGTGCTGCTGGCTGAGAGTGAAAGGGAGTTACAGAGGGTGGTGGATGAGTTTCAGTCCGTGTGTAAGCAAAGAAAACTGAAGGTGAATGTTGGTAAGAGTAAGGTGATGGTATTTGAGAGGACCAAAACAGAAGTAATTGACTTTGCTACACCCTATAGAATGGCTGTACCAACTGGGACTGAATGTGAGATAACTTTAGGGGGTGAGAGGGTGGATGAGGTGAGGGAATTCAAGTAACTGGGAACAGTTCTGTGTAAACATGGAAGGAGAAATCAGGGAGAGAGCAGTGAGGGGCAGGCAGTTCATAATATCACTGGGGAGGATTATGAAGGGTAGAAGTGTGAGTATGGAAGTGAAAAAGGGACTGAGAAATAGTATAATCCTGCCAATACTGACATATGCGTTAGAGACATGGACATGGAGTAGGGCTCATCAGTCTAGAATAGGTGCTGTGGAAATGAGTTACTTGAGAGGAGCATGTGGACTTACTAGGTGGGATGGAGAAAATAATGAGTGTGTATATGTATGAGAGATGTAGAATAGGTGCAGTGGAAATGAGTTACTTGAGAGGAGTATGTGGACTTACTAGGTGGGATGGAGAAAGAAATGAGTGTGTATGAGAGGTGTGGTATGAGTGAGAAGGCAGTTGGTATTGAGTGTGGAGTGGTTGAGAGAGTGAAGTGTAATACATTGAGATGGTTTGAACATGTAGAGAGAATGCAAAGTGTGGAGTTTGTAAAGAAGGTGTATGGAAGTGTGGAGTGGTTGAGAGAGTGAAGCGTAATACACTGAGGTGGTTTGGACATGTGGAGAGAATGCTAAGTGTGGAGTTTGTAAAGAAGGTGTATGGAAGTGAAGTTGTTGTTGTTGTTGTTGTAGTTCCCCAGACTGTCTGGCCGAGCAGTCCCGAGTCTGGTTGACCGAAACCGTGCAGATGCTCGGACCCCCAAATGGGAGTCAGGGTGATAGTGAGGTCTGTTTCTTCGAAAGCAGCAGACGAGGGGACTGCTGGCTCACGGGCATGTATCCCTGGGCCAACATTCCCACCGTCTGTAGTCTTCCTTGTTGTGCCACCCAATCTGACGATCTCGTCGGCTACCCAGAAGGAATGAGAGATAGTAAGGAGACAGACAGAACAGGCCAGGGTGTGGTAGAGGATGCCAGATTCCTCATTTCTGGATAGAACCAGCCCTCACCAGTGTGTTGCTGAGTAGTTGAGATGTGTGCTGGGTAGTTTACATTAACACATCTTCCCTTTCCAGTGTGTGCTGGGTAGTTGAGAAGTGTGATGGGTAATTTGCACCAACACATCTTCCCTCACCAGTGTTTGCTGGGTAGTTTTATACATCAACACATCTTCCTCTAGCCATCAACACGTCTTCCCCCAGCTTACAAGGTAGCATGTTATCCTTGCTCTTACAGCCAGGTACCTATTTACTGCTAGGTGAACAGGGACATTGGGGGCTGGGAAAATTGTCCAACAATTCCACTGACCCAGGAATTGAACCCGGGATCTCTCGCATGCCAGGCGAGTGTGCTAACCGCTATACCATCAGCACCCCATGGAAGTGAAGTTATGGGACCTGGTGTGAGAGGCAGACCTCCGGTTAGATGGCAGAACAGAGTGGAAGAGTATGTGAGAGAGAGAAGTGTGAGGGGGGGAGGGGGGATGGAGAAAGTGAGGAGGGAGTGCGTTAACAGGGAAAACTGGAGACTCTTCTGTCGTGGCCACCCCCTTGGTGGGAGTTCCTGGAGGGAGCGAGGCGTCGGAGCTATAGATAAATAGATAGAACAGGACACATAACAAAACACAGAAGGACACACACCAGGACACATAACAAAACACAGAAGGAAACACACACACACATACAACAGGACACATAACAAAACACAGAAGGAAACGCACACACACACAACAGGACACATAACAAAACACAGAAGGAAACACACACACACAACAGGACACATAACAAAACACAGAAGGAAACACACACACATACAACAGGACACATACCAAAACACAGAAGGAAACACAC
The DNA here is from genome assembly GCA_033782935.1 of Petrolisthes cinctipes. NCBI lineage: Eukaryota > Metazoa > Arthropoda > Malacostraca > Decapoda > Porcellanidae > Petrolisthes > Petrolisthes cinctipes. Next base: position 45,241 of record JAWQEG010000637.1, read on the forward strand.
ACACGCACACAACAGGACACATAACAAAACACAGAAGGAAACACACACACACACAACAGGACACATAACAAAACACAGAAGGAAACACACACACACACAACAGGACACATAACAACACAGAAGAAAAAACACACACACACAAAACAGGACACATAACAATACACACAAGGAAACACACACACACCAGGACACATACCAAAATACAGAAGGAAACAACACACACACACACCAGTACACATACCAAAATACAGAAGGAAACAACACACACACACACCAGTACACATACCAAAATACAGAAGGAAACAACACACTCACACACACACACACACATAACAGGACACATACCAAAACACAGAAGGAAACATTACAACACACACACATACCAAAACACACACACACACAGCAGGACACATTAAGACAGCCTCAAAAATATCAGCTACTTAGTAACAATTACTTTCAGTACCTCAGTGTAAAAAACAATGGCGAAGGACATGGACAGTGAGACGTACTAGAATTTAGACAGGAAGATAGAGGGAATCAGTGATGTGGTGACAGAGAGGAGGGTAGGAACTTAAGAAGGAGTGGGAGAGAGGGGGGGGGGGAGTGAGTACGGATGGACCGGGGTACAGGAGGAAGAGGGAGGGAGGAAAGGCGAGGCGGTAAGAGAAAGAATAGTGACGTCACTCCATAAATATTGCGATTTTAGACCAATGGCGAAAGAACGATTAGAAGATCAGTGACGATTATAATTATTTTGTATAAATAAATTTTCTTGTATAAGCATACTACAGAAGCAGATGAAGAAGCGAGCGGTGTGTGATTGTTATAATCCATTAAATTTTTTTTTGTAATTCTTGCCCGTGTGGAGAAATAGATGCATTATGGCTCAGCAGTTCTCCTGCTTACCACTCATTCATAACAGTTTAACCTAGCAAACTCAGATACATAATCAACTACTATTTAGAACTCTCGCTGTTAAAAGCAATATGTTGAATCGTACGTTTGGCAGCTACCGGCGCCATCCCACCTGGAGGCAGGCGACTGGCAGAGAGGCTAGAAGCCGCTAGATAGACCGGAGAAATTGTGATAGTACCACACTCTTTTCAACTTTTCAAAGTTATTCTATAACGTACCTACATCTAAACTATACCCATAGAATGCTAAAAAAATGTAGTTTCTTAAGCGAAATAGTATATTTTATTATTATTTACCAATTCTCCATTTTAATCTAATATTTCAGTACGAGAATAACTTTTCACATATTCTCCATGGCAGTCGTATATATTATACCTGTAATATCTTTCTTAATAGGAAACTGAACACTTTTTGGCATATATCACTTAAAAGCTAAGAAAATTTGGCCTCTAATGAAATCTGAAATACCACAGTATATGTTATAGTGTGGTCATATCAAGTTGATGAAGTGAAGTAACGGTCAACAGATTATTCGTGTTTACCTTACGCGTGACATTATTACCTATACTTTAAAGGCAATTATCTCGCTTAAGTAGGCGTGGCGCTCGACTGGTTGTAACACTCAGCCACTCATATAATATAGTATATGGTAATTTCAGGAAACGAGGAGTGATGAAAATATGTCCTTCCATCCTCACTGTTTGAGGAAAAATGACTGTTGGTAGATGGGTGGGCTGGGGGTGGTCCCTTGGCTCTCACCCTCACTGTTGATTGCCACAACCTACCTTGTTAGAGTCCGTGCAAATTTAAAAACTGTGCTGTCCAAAAAGTCCTACACCTGTGGTGCTCCATACTTGTTGCTAGTGTTGAAATTTCTCTACACCCGCAATTTAAGGGTCAACTATACTTCCTTTATCTTATATTGGACACTGGAGCACTCTAAAACCTGACTTCACTTCCCCCCCGGGCCAGCCCACCCCCTCCTAACCCTATTCTCTGTATTGGAATATTTTTTTTGTTTATTGTTGAAATTGATAACAATTCCTTATCATGCTACGTAATTAACGCAATAAAAATGAAACAGAAATACAATAATGCTTTTTGACACAAATACAGAGCCGTTTCAATAGCCACTTATATAATATTATAAAATTAATGAGAGGTGTGCAAAGTGAGCTCTCAAGCAATGGAGGGAATGAGGGAGGGTGGAGAAAGGGGAAGTTACTCTGCACACAACCTTTGTATGTCTGTCTTATAAGCATTTCAGTTATTACAGCAGGTCTATTTAGCCGGCATTTATTATTAATAACGTTGCCTTTGCCTTGACATGCCGATATACATTAACTATTAAGTTTCTCTCTTGGCTATGAGACGTGTGTGGTCTACCTGATGTATTTATAGCCGAGCATGTGTCTTCCATCTCTCATGACTGGCAGATGACTGAAGTGACGGCTTGGCCCTTCACCACTTAAATTATATACCGTAAAACACCCTAACTTCGGACATTTTTTGCATGTTTTAGTGAATAACTCTGTTAATAATGGTGCAATTTTATTCCTGTTAGTGTAATGTGGTAGCCAGGTAGAGTACCTACTAATTCCATATAATTAAAAAAAAATTAAGGACGCTAAATTTGTGTTTTTTTTTCAACTTTCCAGTGTCCGAATTTAGGCAGAAATTTCCTATAGGCAACCACTACGAAACTGGCGGGTGTAGAATCAGCGCTGCCACATCTGGTCTGTCAGAATGGGATTACCCAGGGCCCAGGGCAGTAGATTAGCAGTCCTTCACCTGAATCTCCTCCCTCCCCTCCTTAGCCTACTCTTTCTTCATCTGTATTTTATGTGTCTGTTTGTCCCTCTGCATAGTGATGGATGTGCTTCTGAATTATCCATTTTTTATTATTTTTACGTCTGTTTACTATTTGTACATTTATTTGTACATACCCCTTCCTTTTGCCTCCCTTGTGTGTGTGTGTGTGTGTGTGTGTTTTGGTGGGAGGAGAGGGAGGGCGCTGGGTAGGGTGAGGTCAGGACTCCATTGAGGTAAGGATTAATGGCAGGTGTAAGTAGGGAAGGGCTATGACTTGTGTGTGTGTGTGTGTGTGTGTATAGAAGGAAGACTTGATAGGATTTTGTACGTGGTGAATATTTTCTTCTGCAAAGTACGAATTTAGATAGAAAATTATTTCCTTCTCACTACTATGGAGCCAGTGTGGGTGGTGAGCAGGGGTATGTGTTCTTCCTTCCATTGTGGAGTCTAAAGGAGAAGTGACCTGACTCACCTCATTAATTTCCTGAACCCGCTCTCACCATTTAAAGACAATATTTATAGAATCAGTGCACCACTGTACCAAAACGTTGCCATTTTGGTGTGGTTTTTGATAGAGTGATGTGGGTTGGAAAGCCAAATGTGGCAGCACTGCTTGGGCGAAATCCCTGATCCTGCCCCACTGAAACCGCCAGTTTCCTAGTTGTTGTTGAAGTTCCTCAAGCTGTCTGGTTGAGCAGCCCTGAGCTCCTGAGGAAGGCCATGGCCTGAACCGGGCTTTCCCACAGTGCCCTCAGAGAGTTGTATGTTGTGTTGTTGGCGAGTGTGGCTGTGTGTGTTGCAGTCTTCAATAATGTGTTTAATAGAATGGGGTGCTGTGTTGCATCCCAGACAGGCATCTCCTTGTGGTTGACTATAACTTGGGACAGCTCTTACCAACTTGGGACAGGGTTGTACTTTCCCTTTAAACATGAGAATGGTTAACAGCATCCATCTCTGGACATGCTGGCTCAACTTCCAACACCTGACGAGTTTTTAAAAAATGTAAAAAAAAAAAAAAAAAAAAATTGCCGCATTCCTGGCCCGAGTTATACATATATAAAGAGATATATCCAAAAATAACTTCCTTTTCAAGCACATAAATTGAGATCACAATAAGTTGCATCATATCACATTGTAGTGAGGTTTCCTTGGCATAGATCCAACTAAGAACTATTCAAAAACTTTTCTAGCCGAAAAAACAAAATAAAGAAACGCATTGCAATTGAAACTCTTTGTTCTGTGTGAACAAAGTTTTGCAGGGGTAAAAAATGCAGACTTTTTTTTCATTGCATTTGTCAAATATTTTCACCCACACATATTCAAGCCATTGTATTAGAATTTATACATAATAGTCTTTGAACATTCCCCTAACTAACACCATCAATATTTTTTGCAAATATAGCACTCTCTTCCAGTACAGTTGAATTATTACATTGTTTCGTGAAATGTCCGAAGTTATGGCACAGTCCAAAGTTAGGGTGTTTTACGGTACATCATTTTGTCATTGAAATACGTGACCGATGTCGGCTTTATTTTTATTTTTTTTGTGTAATACGTACTCAATACCTATTTATTTGTGTCAAAAAGCATTATAGTATTTCTGTTAACATGTTTATTGCATCAGTTATGTCGTATGACAAGGTATGGTTATCAATTTCAACAATAAAAAAAAAATATTCATATACGGGTAGTAGGGGAAGGAGAGGGGGGGGTGGGTGGGTTGCCAGTACAGGTGTCCTGGTCGGGGGGAAAGTGGAGTCGGGAGGTTTTAGACAGCTCCAGAGTCCAATATAAAATGAATGAAGTATAGTTAACTCTCATTTTACACTTGTATTTTGGGTGTGTAATGTAGTGTGTGTAATGAAACTGTGTACAGGAAACCCTCATTGTACAGTACACTGGTATTATGGGTGTTTAATATAATGTACAATAAGTGTTTACAGTACATGCATTCATTACACACACTCTATTTCACATACATAATGCCAGTGTAAAATGAGAATTTACTGTATAACACTCACCAATGACGAGATACACTTTGTGTTACCATGACAACTTGGGGTGAACTACACTTGGAATGATCACATTACATGTAACACACACAGTAACAGTGTGGTTGAAAACACTGAGTGTGTACAGCCACAATCAAATAACCAACGACACTTTCCTTCCATCATGCAAATAAATCAATATAATTTCAAAATATAACCAAACAACACCTAATATCAACTCAACCCCCTCAATTATTATTATGAGGTACTGCAAAATCATATACGTGTTGTTCTTTATTACCAAGATATTTACTATGATGGAAGGAAAGTGTGGGTGGATATTTGATTGTGGCTGTACAACAGTGTTAAATATACATTAAAAAAAACAAAAAAAACATGTGAACTAGCCTTGTTCCTTACCCTCTAAGCCTGGTACCATTGGGCAGTACCTTCTCCACTCCACCCAGTAACATACACAACAAAGCCTTCTTGATGTATTCATGACCGTGTATACTTGGTGCCAAAGACTTAGCCAACATCTCAAACACATCAACATTCTGAAATATATAGTATAACATGATTAAATTTAGCACATATTATATCATTGACAAAAAGGCTCAGTAAATAACTTATATATATGTAAAGAAGGCCACTGATATAAGATGAATAAATTGATCATAAACCAGAATATATCATTGAGAAGAAGAGAAAAAAAAATATCTCAGTAAATTATGTATACAGTAAACCCTCGTTAACTCGGATTAATTGGGGTGAGATCCTTGGCGAATTATCCGAAGATCCGAGGGCAAAAATTTGATGCGTACAATGACCGCACGTACACCCGCACTCAAAACTAGATGTGTTTTCACTCATATCTCTGGTTCCCTTACACAGCTGCGCACACACAAAAACATGACAATTTTACAAAAAAGGATATAATACTGCAGAAATATATCTAATAATGTATATTAACATGAAATAAAGTATTGTGGTGTGGTGTGAAGGTAGGTGAGCAAGTATGGGAATCAGAGCTGGTATCAGTCAGGGGTACTTGTTGCCACACCCACAAATTATTCACGCGATTTTTGTGATTTTTTTATGCTTGCTTCTTGTACAGTAATCTCCTTTCAATGGCATTGAAGAGAAAGCTTTCAAGTGATATTAGTAGTGATGAAAAAAAAAGATCATCACATTACGTGAAAAAGTCTATATTGTTAAAGAAAAAGAGAAAAGGCCATGCTTTAGGATTGATCCAAATAACTATAGCAACCATAATTATAGACAAAGAGTGCATCTTATCTCATGTTAAAGATGCATCTCCTATGCAGTCAACTATAATACCAGCAAAGATAAAATTTATTAAAGGATAATGGATCACTATGTGGAGTCACAAATGACCGATGCATATGTGGCTCCGTTGCTCACTTGGCAGTGATGCAGCCAATTGTATATCATTGTAAATGATATAATATTATATAATAACATGGTTAATGTAACACTACATGGAGTCACGGTGGTACTACCGTTATGGCCAATACACATGTGACTCCATGGTTCGCTTGGCAGTGACATAGCCAATTATATATCACTACATCACCATTTTTCAGACAGTAAAGTTAACAAAAATTCAAAACACTGTGTTTCTTATACATACCTGGTATGATAAAAGCATGTATAACTTTTTTATGATCAGTCGACATTGGGTATAAATGTATGGTATAGAGATGGTATTTGCAGTTTTGTAGAAAATTAACTTGTGTCATTTCTCAGGCTGTAGGCCTTTGTGACGATGCACTTGGAAAATTCCCACGTAAGTCAGATACACACCCGAGTTATAGATAAGCATCTGAGACACTGGTGGTGTCCGAGTTATCCAATGTCCAACTTACCAAGGGTTTACGGTACTCTATATAAATCTGGTAATTTTTACATTTCCTAAAATGTTACCTGAGAATTTTTTTTCCCTTTATTAAGGATTTTTACATTTGAGCATTTTTACATTTACAAACTAACCTTTTGTTTTGAGAATTGTTTTACATTTACAAACTAACCTTTTGTTTTGAGAATTGTATTCATTTATAAACTAACCTTTTGTCTTGAGAATTTATTACATTTACAAACTAACACTTTGCTTTGAGAAATTTTTACTCATTGAGAATTTTTTCATACATTTACAAACTAACCTTTTGTTTTGAGAATTTTTTACATTTATGGACATCATCAGTGGATATCTGTGGTGACACTTCCTTATTCATGAGTATAACATTGTTGGCCAGCAGTATGGTACGGAAGGTGCCGCTGGTGAAGGCACCTTGTTTGTTCGGAAGGCAACGATAGATTCCAACAACCTAAGAAAAAAAAAAATTAATTATATACAATTTCCAAAACCTAAATACAAAATTAATTATATACAATTTCCAAAACCTTAATAAAAAGATAATTAATTATATACCAACAACCTAACAACAAAAAATTAATTATATACAATTCCCAAAACCTAAATAAAAAGATAATTATATACCAACAACATAAGGACAAAAAATTTATTATAATGTAGTGCCATTTTAAATACTTATAACCTAAATAAAATAAAAATACTTATATATCAACACCCTAAACAAAAAATACATATACTGTATATGAAAAACCTAAATAAAAAAAAATTATATATCAACAACCTAAGGAAAAAAATTATATACCAACAACATAACGAAAAGAAATAATCATATATTGTAGTGTCATTTTATATAGCAACAATATAGAGGGAAAATATTATAGTTGTGCGTTTTGACTATAGATGGAAAAAAAATTATATAATAGTGTGCTTTCATAATACAGTACAGCACCAAGGTTGTTAATACCAACAACCTACAGCAAAGAAAGTTATATTGTAGTGTTGTTGTTGATGTTCTCCCACAGACCCCTGGTACACTCAACCTGCCTCAACCTGACCACAGCCCTCACTCAAAGAAATCTATCAATAACAGATTTAAAGTGCCTGTTTAGACTGATTTTCTCCACACACACACACACACACACACACACACACACAGTATAGCCTGAACGAACCAGTCTATGCAGGCCACTGAACAGGCTGGTCTGTGTGTCTATGGACCCCTTTAGAGTGCCTCCATTCCTCCAGAGTATGCCAGGAAACACAACCAAACATAAATAATGGTGACATGAATAGTTTGGGGAATTAATCCCCCCCCCCCTCCCGACACATTTAAAATTTAAATAACAAACAAGTAAATATATATGTACAAAACTAAAGAAAATCAAATAAATGGTAATAATAACAATACAAAAATAACAAAAACACAAATATAAAAAATAAAAATAAATAAATAAATGATAAAAATATCAATTATAATAATAATGAATACGACCTTACCTGAACTCTGTCACCTGGCTTGCACTTGTCCACGAGGTCATTGTCGAGTACTATGTCAACAGAGCGAGGCAACTGACCAGCTGGTGACTTCTCTGGCATCTCCTGTATACTGACTGTCTGATGGTCCTTATAAGCACACAAACCATACTCAGTCTCCAATAGGTTACCTGCAACAACAGTTTTTACATTATATTTACAATACATTTATCATACATTTACAATGCCTGTAGATTTAGAAAAGATATACAATAGATTTACAATACATTTACAGTATTTTTTAGAATAGATTTTACATAAAACTAGAATCAACTCAGAGCAGATTTACAATAGATATACAATATCATCAACAAATAAACTTACCACCAAGGACTAAATTACTCCATTCAGCCTCAGCTTGGTTTCCAGGCCAACCACTTTGGCCTTCATCTTCCTCATACAACCATCTATAAAGACATTGAACACCCTTGCCTCAACCATACACTAATTTCAAACTTTTCACTCAAATCCTCCTTTACCTGTACACATGCTTTTGCCTCTCTATAAAAGGCCTCAAGCGCCTACCAACACCGTAAATCCTTAGCACATCTGCCATAGCTCTCTTATTAACCCTATTCATATGTCTTTTCCTGGTGCGCTAGGTCCATAAAAGCAGTACACAGCTTCCTACCCTTTCCACTACATTTTCCACTGTTGATTTTAATGCAAATATCTGGTCCACACATCCTCTACCCTTTCTGAACCCTCCCTGCTCCTCACTAACTTTATTCCCTGTTACTTCTATCAGTCTTTCAGTAAGATCCTTCCCATACACCTTCCCCGGTACACTAAGAAGGCTTATTTCCATATAGCTACCACACTCATCCTTACTCCCCTTCCCTTTATACAGAGGCACAATAATGGCTCTCCCCCAATCCTCTGGCACCTCTCCCTGCCTCAGAGCCAATGTGCATATAAGTAACATCCACTCTACCACTACCTCCCCCCCACACTTCAATATTTCTGCAGTTATCCCATCCACCACAGAGGTCTTGCTCATCTTCAACCTTCCTATTGCTTTCCTAACCTCTTCCCTCCCTATTTCTCCCTGTGTATCCGCGCCCGCGACACGCCCACGGGTGGAGGAGAATACCGTTAGGATTGAAAGCAGTTCATACCAGTTAACCAGACATAACATTCTTCAAATTGTGTTGACTTGACAGCGTGGTAGGAACTTTCCGTGCTGAGCTCCTGATTGCTAGACTCCACCCTATAATTATTTCTATGTTATGCTCTATGCTACAATAATCACCATATTGTCATCTTGTGTATAGAGAAAGGGCCAATATATATTTACTCATATTATTCTTATATAAGCCTGTATCCAACATGTATATACTTCAAATATAACTTTAGCATTATCAATCCCACCGTTACAATCTCTCATGTACGGTGGTTGTGGTACATGAGTGAGGAGTGAGAGGGGAAAGGTGCAGTTAATGCCTTGCCCTCAGTGAGAGAGGTCTTCCTCTCTAGTACTTATACTCGTACATATTTTTGGCATGACAGGAATAAGGTGTCTCTTATAATCTGTAATCTTGTAACCTGATATACCTCGGTAAATAGAGACAAGTCCAAGTTTTTACTCTAAACCTTGAGTAATTCCCCTTAGTTCCCCAGACAGACTACGGGTGGTAAATTGACACCAGCCCATGTAAGTAAGTGAGAGTCCAGCAGGCATTTCCACAGGTACACCAACACAACAGTGGACGACACCAGGGATACACCTGTACACCCTGTTGTCTACCACCTGCCTCTATCCCCATGCATGTCACCACAGCCTCCCCTCCCTTCCCCTCATTCACCAAATGATCAAAATGCCTTTCCTACACTTCTTTCACTTCGACTCACAGTGACTCCATCCTCTCTCTTCATTCTCATGCTCCCTGACTTTCCTTCTCCCATTTCTCTTTCGACCTCCTTCCAGAATAATTTCTTGATCTCCTTAAACTTCTCACTCAGTTTCCTACCAAACTCTTCATCTGCTCTCTTTATACTCTCACTCACCATTCTCATCACCTGTTTCTTACATACATTGTATTCCCTCTTCCACCTCTTTCTCTCCTCCTTTGACACATTCCTCTGCAGTGTTCTCGTATATGCCTTCCTCTTCTTCTTTATTGCATCTTTCACTTTACCACAGCCATTTTTTTCTGACGCTGCTGGTCGGACAATTTATGCCACAATATGTCTGGTTCCAGCCTCTGTGTGAACGAGGCCTAATCCTCCTGCCACTCTCAAACTTCCTCAAACATCCATTCAGCTCCTCCCAGAATTCTCTCGTCCTCTTTCTTCCTGTGTTGCTCTTCTCATTCACTGTTGCACATACACAAAGATGCATACTTCACTAATCCAATCTTTCCTGTCATCCACTACTCTTGTCCCACACGATCTATGTTCATCAACTTTCTTCCACATCATTGGTCCCTCCCTCTTCCTTTACATTTCTCATCCATGTCTAACCATATTGTGCCTCCTTCCATTCCCGACATAATCACACTCTCTCCTCCACTCCTCATTCTTTCACATGGGTCTCAGCGACACCCATCACATCCAATCCTCCATTCTTAAAACATTCAACTACCTCTCACCTTTTAGTATTATCCATCATCCCATTCACAATCATAGTCACCACTCTCCTACAGGGAAGCCCAGACTCACCTCCCTACCCACAGCCATGGTTGGTCACCCACTGATGGCTGGCAAGGCCAATGCAGCGCTCATTTCCCAAGGGACGCAGGCCATCAGCATTGTCAGAAGGGTTTACAATCAGTGTTAAAAGAGGATAAAATTCTATAAAGAAATTTACAGCTTCTAAAACCGATATGTGCGGCAAGGTAATTCCAACCTCCCACACCACCTCCCTTTTTATAAAACATGATAAAAAGTGGAGGTGTGACCCGAGGTTGTCACGTGGAAACAGGGTAAGGCTTACCTAACCCATCCTGAGGTGATACTTTTCCCAATACTGACAGCTAACTACTGAACAACAACATTCACCTTAACCTCATTGGTTACAATACTGCCACTGTGCAAAGCTATAAGTTGGGTCAGGTTAGGTTAGGTCAGGTCGGGATAAACAACAAAATGTTCACTTACCATCATCATCTTTAGTTGGGTATATTGCTGATGAAGGGAAGGGGTCATATGAAGTCATGTCAGTATAACGTCATTCAAGGGTTTTCTTAGTGGCTGGACAATAGTGTACTGACCTCACCACCTTAGGTCTTACCAACGAACCTGTTCAACAATATAACATAAATTAACTAAAACATTAATAATAAGGCCTATTTCATATACTGTATCAATATATACATATAGTTAATACACACACATACATACATACATACACCAGACCTTCATCTCCACAATGGAGGTAGCCCTGTCCGGTCACACAGACTCCAAACACAAATGTCCAAACGTACAACTCCCCCTCCACACACACTCCATATTACAATACTCCAATCCCCATTGAAGGATACAACTCCCCCTCCACACACACTCCATATTACAATACTCCAATCCCCATTGAAGGATACAACTCCCCCTCCACACACACTCCATATCATAATACTCCAATCCCCATTGAAGGATAGAACTCCCCCTCCACACACACTCCTTATTACAATACTCCAATCCCCATTGAAGGATACAACTCCCCCTCCACACACACTCCATATTACAATACTCCAATCCCCATTGAAGGATACAACTCCCCCTCCACACACACTCCATATTACAATACTCCAATCCCCATTGAAGGATACAACTCCCCCTCCACACACACTCCATATTACAATACTCCAATCCCCATTGAAGGATACAACTCCCCCTCCACACACACTCCATATTACAATACTCCAATCCCCATTGAAGCATACAACTCCCCCTCCACACACACTCCATATTACAATACTCCAATCCCCATTGAAGGATACAACTCCCCCTCCACACACACTCCATATTACAATACCCCAATCCCCATTGAAGGAGGGAGCAAACCCCACAGCAAAACTGCATCTCCTTGAGACTTTAAGGGGTACAGTCTGCAAAAAAAAGTTTTGGAACCACCCCTTTGACAGTGTGATGTAATGTTGGTACTCCTGACTGGGGAGTGTCATACCTCCACCTCCCTCCTGGTCCTTCTGGTGATGTAATGTTGGTACTCCTGACTGGTGAGTGTCATACCTCCTCCACCCTCCCGGTGCTCCAGGCCACTGTCCCTCAGTGGCTCATGGGCATTGAAGGAGGGATAACGTTGTTTCACCCAGTGCTATTATTTATGGGTATTTCACAGTTATTTTTGTTCCAAAATATTCAAACGCATTTCCTTATGTTTAATAATGAATAGTCAAATAGTAAGAGTTCTTGAACACTCAAAATTTAATTTAAAATCAACTAAACTTTTGATAGAAAAAAGTTGTCATTGCCGCGGCCCGCATATTATAGGCCGGGGAGAAGACGATATTCATCTCAGATGACACGAGGCACCAGCTGCCCAGTCAGTGCAGTACTAACCTTACACTGCTTACCCAGGTTAAAATTAATGTAGGGGTGGTTCCAAACCTTTGTTTGCAGACTGTACAGCTATGTTTGCATCCATAGTGTGTATATATACACCTCGGTCTCATATAGAATGTGTTCACATAGAACGATTCTCGTATAGAACGAGCGACCAAAATATTAGCTTAAAATTATTTTACAAAACGATTGCATCCATATAGAACAGGTGGCGAAAATAAGTGAAGCAAATCCGAGGAGTTCTTATACAAAACGAGCGTAATCATAATGAACGTGCCAGGAAATTATATCACTGGCGTCTGTACAGTGTTGGTGAGTGTGATAACGCCACTTCTCCTGCTCCTTCCCACTACCCAGTGTTGCCAGGTGCAAGGAAATTTCTGTTTTAGGGAATTTTGAAATCCACACTGGGAAATTATATAAAGATTGTTCAAAAATAAACAGGGAAAGTCTTACCAGAAGAAATACCAAAAAGACCGTCAATGTTCAAGAGTAAACAGGGAATTATTGAGGCATAAAGGGAAATTCTAAAGTTGAAGTTAGGGAAATTTCGTGTTTGACTCGCTCGTTTTTAGTGATTACGAGTTTATTAACCACCAGCTTCAACACTCAGTCATGCCAGGTGGTGCATTTACAAAATGGAAGGCCATTTCCTTCGATATAAAGAAGGAAGTTATTTCTCGGAAAGAGAAAGGAGAAGGAAACACCAGCGTATAGTTAATAAAAGAAAACAAACGATGATCACACTATTTTGGTGATTGATCGACCAAATGTGATTTTCCTCATAGGTTACATGTATCACATAGAACGATTTCACATAGAACGACGTCTTCTATCGACCTATTGGACGTTCTATACGAGACCGAGGTGTATATATATAATATATAAATATATAATATATAAATATATATATATATCAGGCATTCATCTCCATGCTCCGGATGTAACCCTTTGCCAGGAAAATCTTTTAGAGGAGGTATTTCCTGTGCCCCTTGCTCTGTGGCTAGTACACCAAACAGGACCCAGGTCAGTTTGGGCCATGGCTGTCTAAGCAGGAAGGCCTTAGACAGCCTACTCAGACCTCCCACCTCCTGCTCACAAGGGTGGTAACCTCTGGCAACATTGAGAGATATTTAGTGTCCGAGCAGGACCATAGAAACTGCAGCCGGGCACTCTACCACAGTGCTAGCCACAGCCTAATAATACTATAGAAAAAATCTATTAAAATAACAATGGTACAATATATGGTACTTAGGCCCCATGCATTCCTGAATGTGTGTTTAACACTGTATTGTACACACACACACACACACACCGTTTTCAACCATACCATTACCATGTGTGTTGTTACTAGTGATCATTCCATGTGTAGTTAACCAGGAGTTGTTATGTTAACACAAAGTTCATCTCATCATTGGTTAGTGTTAGTTAATAATACAACACACTGCCTTCATAACATAGCGGTAACCACTGTGTGTATATGTGTGTGTATGTTACAGTCAGACTGTGAAACTAATTATTTCATGAAACGTCTAAATACTTAAGTCATCATTACGTTGATGTCACAACATCCTTAAGGAGCTGCAAAAATGAATATTTTTGAATGTATGTCATATTTTGTGGTATATCCTGTTATGGTACATACTGTGACAGTATTTTTATAAAGGATTTTTTATAATATAGTTTTATTTTCATTGTACTAGGCTTAAACAAATAGGTATTTCATGTAATGAATTGACCAAATACAGTATTCAGTCACTTCATGAAAAGACTAAGGATTTTACACATTTCATGAAATGACTGAGCATATCAGTCATTCCACAGAAAAACTCAAGTGTTCAGACATTTCACGAATATGACTATTGTCGTGGCAAACGAGTCTGACCCTTTTATTATCATACCCTGGCAACACTACATGTATACACAGCGCCCGAATTAATGCATTATTGATATGGTATAGTGTAAATAAGAATTAACAACATAATTGGTATTCAAACAGCCAATTATACTGTCAGTAATGAAGAATACCATCGACTACAGTTGATTTTGAGTATGAGATAACTCATACTACTGTATTTGAATGATTATTTATGAAATATATGAGGAACTTAGTGCTGTGATGATTGTATCGACTCACGACTTCGTCATTATATTCAGCTTATGTAGGCAGAATGTGGATAATTCTCTGTTTATTTAGTTTACAAAAAGAAACAGGATCTAACACTTGGTGAAAAAAAAAAAGGACATGTGATATTTATATAATTATGGTATTTCTATGGTAATTATATTAGAGTCTACTCACACTTGGTAACAATGCCTTCTACACACACCAGATTACCAAGGTGTCTGGCATTGAGTGTTCTTGGTGACACATGTTTACTCCCAAAGCTTCCTTCAAAACCAACAAACAGTTCCTCTTGTGTCTTGGCATAGTTAGTGGCCACGGATGAAACGTATTCCTTCAGGGCTCGGTGAAAGGCTGGAAGCTCTTCATGTGCTGCATTTAGAAGCCTGGAACAATTGAAAAGAAAAAATAACATATACTGTATAATATTCCTTTGAAAGCCACATTTAAAAAGTGACATGTATTCCTTTAGGGCTCGGTGAAAGGCTACAAGAATTCAAGAAGTTACATATATTACTTTGAAAGACACATTACAAAAGTTATGTATATTCCTTTGTAAGCTGCATTTAGAAACATGCAAGAAAAAAATTAAAAGTTACATTTATTCCTCTGTAAGGTACATTCGGCAAAAAAAGTTTAGTTACCATCCTTTTAACAGTGTGATGTAATGATGGTAGGCCTGGTGTGACGCGAGTGTCTTATATATATACCTCCGTCACCCTCAGTGCTCCTCAGTGTCTATTGGGCAGGGGAGTAGGAATGACGTTATTTACCCAGTGCTACTTTTTCTGGGTATTTCACAGTTATTCTTGTTCTAAAATATTCACACACATTTCTTTATGTTTAATAATGAATAGTTAAATACCAAGAGTTCTTGAACACTCAAAATTTAATTTAAAATCAGCTAAACTATTGATATAAAAAAGTTATCACTGACGCAGCCCGAGTATTATAGGCCGGGGTGAAGACAATACCAGTCTCGGATGATGAGGCAACACCTGCCCAGTAGGCCCAGTACCAATCTTACCAAGGTTAAAATTAACGTAGGGGTGGGAACGAAACTTTTTTTTGCCGACTATACATTAAAAAAAGTTACATATATATTCCTTAAAAAAAAAAAAAAAAAAAAAAAAAAAAAAAAAAAAAAAAAAAACTTTGTAAGCCACATTTAAAAGGTGACGCGTAATCCTTCAGAGCTTGGTGAAAGGCTGGAAGCTCCTCATATGCTGCATTTAGAAGATTGTAAGAAAAGAATTAAAAGTTACATATATTCCTTTGTAAGCTGCATTAATAAAAGTTACATATATAATCCTTCATAAAAGAAATTACATAAGTTGCTTTTTAAGCCATATTTAAAAAGTGATGCCTATTCCTTCAGGGCTTGGTGAAAGGCCGGAAGCTCCTAATACGGTGTGTTTAAAAACCTGTAAAAAAAAAGAAATGAAAAAATAACATATATTCCTAAATAGTCTTATATATATTCCTTTGTAAAGGCGATGTCACACTAGCACTTTTCCCTCAATTTATTGCATCAATTTTCAGAAAATCGTTGAAGTTGTGACTGCATCCAGTCACACACACACACAGCGTTCGTCAACTCAGACAGAAGGTTATATGTAAACATACAGCCTGCTTCAGTCCATTTTTCATGTAATTATCAAATCTGGGATCCCACAGACAACGATAATTTCTTATAGCTTCAATTAGGGCATCTTCTGACACCCATGTCCAATGTACAGGAGAGCTCATGGCCATGGTTTGAGGTGTGGCAAATCCTACGACCATGGTGGAGCACAATGCTTCCATAGGCCTCAAAGAAGAATGGCCAAATGTAAACAAACATGTGAGGTACAAGTGGGTGTTCTTCATTGTCAACTTGGTCCTTGAAGACGGTCTGTCAGCAACTCCCCAAGTTGACAACAGAGTCAGACGCAACTAGTAAAAATCCACGGAAATCGTCTCAATTGACGGAAAAAGTGCTACTGTGACATCAGCTTAAGCCACATTTAAAAAGTAACACATATTCCTTCAGGGCTCGGTGACTGGCTGGAAGCTCCTCATATGCTGCATTAAGAAGCCTGTAACAATTTAAAGAGTTACATTTACAGCATTCCTTTAAAAGTCACATTAAAAAAACTATATCTAACTATCTATAGCTCTGACACATCGTAACTCCCCCCAAGGGGATGGCCACGGCAGAAGTGTTTCCAGTTCTCCCTGTTCCAACACTCCCTCCTTACTTGGTCAAGCCCTCCTCTACCCCTCATGTTTCTCTCCTTTACATACTCTTCCACTCTGTTCTGCCATCTAACCAGAGGTCTGCCTTTCACACCAGGTCCCACAACTTCACTTCCATACACCTTCTTTACAAACTCCTCACCTTGCATTTTCTTCACATGTCTAAACCACCTCAATGTATTACGCTTCACCCTAGCAACCACCCCACACTCAATACCAATTGCCTTCTCACTCATACCACATCTCTCATACACACTCTCATTACTTTCTCCATCCCACCTGGTCAGGCCACATGCTCCTCTCAAGTAACTCATTTCCACAGCACCTATTCTAGACTGATGAGCCCTACTCCATGTCCATGTCTCTGATGCATATGTCAGTGTTGGCAGGATTATACTGTTTCTTAGTCCCCTTTTCACTTCCATACTCACACTGCTACCCTTCATAATCCTCCCCAGTTAATTTATGACATGTCTACCCTTCACTGCTCTCTCCCTAATTTTCCTTCCATACTCCCATGTTTACACAGAACTGTTCCCAAGTACTTATACTCCTTCACTTCCTATATCATCTCACCCTCTAGAGTTTTTTCAAATTTAGTTGTAGTTAGTAATCCCACTTTGTAAGGTGTGGCAAAGTCAATCACTTCAGTTTCTGCCCTCTCAAACACCATCACCTTACTTTTACCAACATTCACCTTCAGTTTCCTTTGTTTACACACGGACTGAAACTAATCCACTACCCTCTGTAACTCCCTTTCACTCTCAACCATCAACACAGTGTATTTAAGCTTGGCACCAATGACCAATTAACACCATTCAATGTCAGCTTCGCCCGCAGGCCATCCATTTTGGTTTTCAACTCCTTCATACAACCATCTATAGTATATATATATTGAACAGCCATGGTGACATAACATACCCGTCTCAACTCAACACTAATATAAAAATTCTCACTTACTGTAGATTACCCTCTACCCATACACATGCTTTTGCCTCTGCATAAAAGGCCTCAATGCCTTACAGCAAACACTCCCCCAACACCGTAAATCCTCAACACTTCTGTCATAGCTTTCCTATCAACCCTATTGTATGCCTTCTACAAGTCCACGAAGGCAACATACAACTTCCTACCCTTCCCAATATATTTCTCCACTGTTGATTTTAATGCAAATTCTGTATCTGGTCCACACATCCTCTACCCTTTCTGGACCCTTCCTGCTCCTCACTAACTTTATTCCCTGTTACATCAACCAGTCTTACAGTAAGGACCTTCCCCGGTACACTAAGGAGGCTTATTTCCCTATCTTATAGCTACCACACTCATCCTTATTCCCCTTCCCCTTATACAGAGGCACAATTATGTGTGTGTGTGTGTTTCTGTAACAATAACACAATGCAATTTAACACATATTATATCATTTTAAGAAGAGATTCTTTTATCAAGCATATTGGTGGGTTACTGCTTCCTCCAAACAGATCCCTCATTTATTCTTTTTTGGTACATTGGAGTGCCTTGATTCCTCCAAAGTATGCTAGGAAACAGAACCAGAAGAGCCAAAATAATGGTGTTCTGTTGCTTGGAATAGTTTGGAGGATTCAGTTGCTCCAGATTTACCAACACAAAACTTCCCCACCTTAACCCTATCTAATGCAAGACGGTTACTTTTGGATACCACCAATGGCTTTTTGCATAAATGATGACTGTTTTCTTATAAAAGCCTAATATTAAACATTTGGTACTACCAAACTCAGAGAATAAAACCAATAATCACTCTGAGCGAAAAAACCGGGTTGAAATCGGCTCAGTATCAAATTACAGCGATTTTGGTATTTTTTTGTTTCAAAATGTGACGAAAAAAACGATAACAATTGACAAACGGGAGACAGCGATCATAGCGATGTGGGAGGTGGTGTGACTTGTGGCTATATGAGTTGCCAGTTTGTCACTAGAACATCAGTTACCTTCCATACATCAATGAGACAGGGTGTGTTTGGTTAGCTGCATTATTCTTCACTAAAATTCGATATATACTGTACACCCGAGCTCGTAAATTCGCGACCACGTACTTATATTAATGCCATTTGAGCTGGTAACATTTATTTAGTGAGGAATCAGAGTAGGTGGAACATAGTAGAGGGAAATTATATCTTTACTAGAATGCTACCCAATGATGCCACCATTCCCCACACAGTGTTGCCAACTCAGATGAGATAAACATGATCGTGAATTTTGGGCAAGAGTGTGTACTTAATTGCAGCCCTCTTTTAATCATTTTATTTATTATACTTGTAGCTAACCTAACGTGCCGTAAAATAAATAATAATTAATTATACGTACATCCATATGAGGACTACACTGACGAAATATTGGTTCATGATAAGTTAGTACATTCTCTGGAGAGTTATTTACACAATAAAATATCCTGCCACACCAACTCACTAAATATAAATACATTATATAAAAACCATAAAGTGAGATGTAACGTTAAGGTGTTAATAACATGGAATACCCATACTGTAAGTAGTCCTAGTCCTAGCGAGGGAGATGATAGTTTGTTCGTTATGAATGGATGATAAGGAATTTATTTATTTTATAAGGTTTTGTATGATAAATAACATTGTACTCGTTACTCGTACCAATATCAAGAATATGGGCAAGTAAATGTTCGGGAGGCTGTCTTAGAAATACGAAGAAAAGTTATATGGTATGAATGTGTAAAGTTAATATATGGTCAAGGATATACACAGAATCACAATAAAGTAAAAAAACAATGTAAAATATTGTCACGAGTACACAATGTGAACTACACTTGAATAAATTATATGTGAAATGCTATGGTACCGGTACCAGGCCTAATCAATGAATTTTGAGAATGATTTTGCTATATTATGCTTACATTGATATTTATTTTATATAGTATTATAATTATGTTACTATTATTATGTGTGACATACTTTGGTACCAGGTCTAATCAATGAATTTTGAGAATGATAATGCTATATTAAGCTAACATTGATGTTGGTAGTTTTATTGGTGATAATGGTAGTTGTGGTAGTAATGGTGATGATGGTAGTTGTGGTACTCATAGTAGCAGTTATAGTGGTGATGGTAGTTATGGTAGTATTTGTGATTGTGGTTGTAGTGGTGATGGTGGTAGTCATGGTGGTGGTAGTGGTGGTGATGGCAGTGATGGTAGTGGTAGTTGTGGTAATGATGGTAGTGATGATGGTGGTAGTATTATGTACAGTAGTACTGTACTATAAGTAATTAATCATATACAGTACTGTACATTATTCTTTAGTAACAATAGCAATAACCCTGTATAGTTTATTAAATATAATACCGGTACTTTATTACCATGCTGTATTATAATTATATACATTATTTATTAGTAACAATAGCAGTAACCCTATATAGTTTATTAAATATAATACTTTATTACCATACTGTATAATAATTTATAAATTATTCTTTAGTGACAATGGCAATAATTAACCCTGTATAGTTTATTAAATACTGTACAGATACAGTACTTTATTACTATAAAAATTTCTTTACAGCCAATGACAGTAATCCTGCAAGAATTATGTACATTCTGTATTACTGCACTACATAATAATTATACTGTAGTGCAGTATGGTACCGGTAGTGATTTTTTCTCTTCTGACAATTTATATAAAGGAAGCTGAATAGCAAAATCATTCTCAAATTCGAAGAGTAGTTATGAAGTCTGCTGTTTATTTATGTATATCACCTTATATTTTAGTGTTAATTATATCCTTCCTGTCCTACATCATGCCTGTTCTATTGTTTTATTATTGCACCTTCATATCTGTTTCTTCCTGACTGACTTAGGCTTACCTAGTCAATCCTCATATATTATACTATAATTGTATCTATATGTTGTATTGTAATGTGTTCATACAAATGCACAATTCATTAAAATAACTGAAAAAATATATATAATTAAACTATTTTTCTAAAGTAATACGTGGTACAACTTTACCGGAGGACAATACACTTCCCCTAACCTAACCTAACCTATATGATAAGATTGTGTTGTTTTTTTTCTCTCTTCTGACAAATTTAATAAGCCTGCAATGCATGTGTCATACGCTATGCAAACAAATAAATAAATAAATAAACAAACCATTTTGTGTGAAGTTAATGCCAACCTGTATTCGGACAATATTAATGAATAATTACGAACTACATAAATGAGGTACAGTATTTGTAGCTTCAGCTTACTGTGTGACTTGCGGTGTCACTGTGATAATGATATAAAGTCTCATAAATCGATTACAATTCCCAGTAATTGAATACCAAACTAATATTCCCTCATAATTCTCACACACGAAGTGTGTGCGTGCGTACATACATACACCAATAGCAGGGACCGACTGAAGAGGCTTGGAGGTGAGATTTTATTGTAATATTTATTCTCTGGCCCTAGTGTGCACAAATAACTCAATAAAATGAGATACTTATTGTAGTTATCTTTGTCATTTATATTCTCGGAACTATCAGAAGGCTAGTTGTATCATATCAGATTATTTAGTAGACAAATATCAAAATGCTTGACTAACGCATTCCACGGCAAATTTATTCCAGTATATTTAGCCATTTATTTTTATAACGTCTGTCACAGTGTCCTGCAGTGCTGATTATATATTTATAATTAATATTGTGAATATAGCTACGTATTTATATAAATGTTAATAAGAACACGATAAAAAAAATAGGGCTGTACAACATTAGGCTTCAATACACGACGAATATATATATTAGGCTACACATATAACAAGTAAATAGGGTATCAGTAGCAGCGACATTCACCATTTCTTCTAATTACCATATTTTTATTAAAAAGAATTACTGTTATTTACCAGATATTTAAGAAAAATATAAATATAAAGCAAGTACAAGGAATCATTTGTAGTATAATGAGCAGACCTTGGCAAGCGGCACCCGGGACTGTCGCTGTCCCGGGGCCATGGAGGTAGTATAGGTGGAGGCGCCATGGCTCACTAATCCAGGGGAGTAAAGTGAAGCTGCCGAACTCTCATTTTCGGCGCCTTCATTATGGCGGACACAAAGATATGTTTCAGTAAAAGTGGACTTCTGACCTGACATACAAAGGTATGAGCCATCTTGAAGGCGCCAGAAATGACAGATTGGTGGCTTCACAAATCAGGTCCTACTGGCGCCTCCACCTATACTACCTCCATGCCCGGGGCATTGTTTACATTCTGTCGGACCAAAACCTTTCGTGTTTCAAAACTATCGTTCAGTAAACTGTCCACAGACCTAGGGTCGCAAAGCAACGATCGCCGTGTGAGATGCATTAGAGAGGGTTAAGGCGAACCAAAATCACACGTTCTTTGCCCTTTTTATTATTGCCTAGAACATAAAAATTCTGTGTTTTGGGGGTAGTTGCCTCCACCCATCCCATTACTGGCTGACACTGCAAAATAGTCTCAAAAATAAATTTAGGTAAAAAAAAAGAAGTTAATTTTGATTCACCAAAAGTGTAAAGTACTGTAAGTCCGAATGGAATAATTACTTACAGCTGCATTTGCACAAGGTACTTACACTGGATATTGATAAAAGTAACCAAACTCTACCTAACCTAACCTAACCAGTAGTTCGCTGGTACAGTTAATTACAATTGTATTTATATGATCGTAAGCCCTTCATCATATAAGATGAATAAACATAGCATAAATTTTCTTATAAGATGAATAAACATGACATAAATTTTCTTATAAGATGAATAAACATGGCATACACTTACTTATACAGTCAGCAGGAAAAGTATTGGAAATCCCCTATGGATAATTTTATTTACCGTAATTTCAATGCGAGGATGGTTCCAATACTTTTTGTTTTTGTATAGTTTTTCATGTGATTTGTTCGATTTTAACATCCATTTATTGTGCAAATATCCTGTTTTGGCCATTGGCAAAACTTGGCTCGGGTTTTCCAATTTATGGCGAGCACAAATAGTATTAGTTTGTATTAGAATTAGGCAGTCTTGACTTGACTTGACTTGACCTGACCTAATCTGGACCGTGGCAGACTACCGGGACCTAACCTTAGCAGGCTACTGGTAGTTGCACAAGGTAACACTCATATCAAACTTACCAAAATTTGACCATAAGAAGGTATAGCATGGTGAAAAATAGATATCTCGCACAGGTGTAAATAAATAATTGGAAATAATTCCAAGACCACCGGTTAGATGGCAGAACAGAGTGGAAGAGTATGTAAAAGAGAGAAACATGAGGGGCAGAGGAGGGCTTGAACAAGTAAGGAGGGAGTGTTGGAACAGGAAGTAGGGGGACAGGCTTGGGGGGGGTTACGGGGGTGTGGGAATAGGGGACAGGCTTTCTACCCCCCCCCAAGCCTGTTCCCCTATTCCCGCACCCACCTAACCCCCCCCCCCCCCCCAAGTCTATGCCCCTATTCCCACACCCCCCTAACCCCCCCCAAGCCTATGCCCCTACTCCCGCACCCCCTTAACAAATATATATATACCCCCTCACCTCTCACCATTCAGGACCATGTAAACACTCGGTGACCATACTCAATTGCTATTACGGTACCTTTTTATTCTAGTATGTACAGGCCTTTTTATTATACGTGGGGGCTAGGGCCACGCAGTGTTACCACATCCAGCTAACTTAGGTCCCGGGAATTTGCCCCAGTCACTTTGGTAAATATTGAAAAAACTGCCGTTATCGCATAAGGGTTTTCTACCTTCATTACCCACTTATTTAGACCATTCTAAGACTATTTTCTTCTATGGCATTTCCAAGATAGCCTAACATAGACCACAGCAGACTACCGGGACCTAACCTGAGCATACTACCGGGTATATTTAAATGGTTACCTAACCTAACCTAACCATAGCATACTACCGGGTATATTCAAATGGTTACCTAACCTAACCTAATCTGAGCATACTACCAGGTATATCCAAATGGTTACCTAACCTAACCTAACCATAGCATACTACCGGGTATATTCAAATGGTTACCTAACCTAACCTGAGCATACTACCGGGGGCATATTCATATGGTTACCTAACCTAACCTAACCTGAGCATACTACCGGGTATATTCATATGGTTACCTAACCTGAGCATACTACCAGGCATATTCAAATGGGGCATTTTGAAATTAGCCTGACCTTACCTAACCTAACCTAACCTAGACCGCATCAAACTACCAGAACCTAACCTGTGCAAACTAGTGGGAAATAACTGGTGTAAACTATCATAAAGTGACTGGGGCAAATTCCCGAGACCTAGCCAGATCTGGCAACACTGCTACAAAACGGTAATTCTTTCAATAAATACCGAAGTGTCTTAGAATGGTCTAAAATAGTGGATAATGGGTATTAGTACAGAAGTGGACCTGAATTCAGCAGTGTTGCCAGATCCGACTGGGCCCTAGTATTTTACCCTTGTCATTTATTGTACTTTATCACGATTATTTCCCGGTAGTTTGCCCAGGTTAGGTCCCGGTAGTCTGATGCGGTCTAGGTTAGGTTAGGTCAGGTCAGGTAAGGTCAGGCTAATTTCAAAATGCCCCATTTGAATATGCCCTATCTTGGAAATGGGGCATTTGCGGAGGAAATGCCATAGAAGAAAATAGTGTTAGAATGGTCTAAATAAGTGGGTAATGAAGGTAGAAAAACCGTACCCAATAACGGTAATTCATTCAATATTTACCGAAACTCCAGATATTCCCTCTGAATATCTCTTATACGCTGATCAATAACAATGTCAGTAGTGGCACCCATATTGTTAATAAAATAGTAACGTTATGGGTCCTGCTGGCTGGTGTTGTTGTTGTGTTGAAGCAACAAGGCAATGCAGTGTTGCCAGGTCTGCTTCACGATATTTCCCTAATAACTTCACCTTTACAATTTCCCTTTTTGACTCAATAATTCCCTGTTTACTCCTGAACACTGACAGTGTTTTTGGTACTTCGTCTGGTAGAAATTTCCCTGTTTACTCAAAAACAATGTTTATATAATTTTATATATTCATTTCCCTGTGTGGACTTCAAAACAAAGAAATTTCCCTGCACCTGGCAACACTGACAAGGCAATGTCAGCGTAAGTGATGCCAACTCAAATGTTTGTAATCCGCTAGACTAGTCAAGAAAATCCGCTAAATTATAGGTGATGATGATGATGACTGAGAGTCACCCGCGTTCGGGTGTAGCCTTTGCAACGGCGCTCTCTCACTGTCTTCCTCTGCAGACTCTGCGGAGAGAAAACAAAAAACAGCACCAAAGAATACATGTATACACATTATACTTTCATCCTTTATATCCTATACAACCTGCTCGTCCCTATATACTCATTTTCTCTTCAACCATACCCTTTCCAGAAATTCTTTCACACTCTCTATTATCACTGGACTGTACAACTCTCGTTCACTAAGACCTAGCAGCACTTTAGCTGCCACTGTCGCTTCCACCATCTCCCTCCATTTTCTCACTCCTAGTTCACTAATTACCACATTCAGCATGATAGCTCTCTCTCGTTCATACTTATCACATACCATCAACACATGTTCTACTGTCTCATCTTCCCTACTCTCACACATCCCACACACCTTACTACCTTCATTACTCCATCTATATATTCTGTCATTAACCTCCAGTGACTTCGTTCTTGCCTTAAACATAAGCTCACTTCCCCAGCTACCATCATAGAACACTTCACTCCTTGGTATGTCCTTAGAGGAGTACCAATCTAGCGTGCTCTTCTGACTTATGCCTCTCATCCATTCATCTCTGCCTATTTCTTGTATCCGTCTCTTTATCTCATTCATCCATTTCTCATCACTCCATCTGACCCTTTCATCTAGCACTGGGTACTGCATTCCACACTTTTCCATTCTCTTATCACACATCCTTCTCCACTTGGTGTACCGTCCTGTCCATTTATACCCCATCTGTCTTCATTCATTCCCTCTAGTCTAACCTTATATCTCAACACTCCTTTGGCTATCCTCTCCTCAAACGTACTCCATCCAGCGTCACCTCTTATTGCTTCCACACCTACATACTTGTTTGCACCTAATGCTGTTCTTCCTATCCTATTCTGTACTACTTCCAGTCTGTTCAAGTCATTCACTGTCCATGTCATAGTCTCCAGTCCATACATGAGTCCAGGTACAGCCATACCTTTCCATACACCACACACTACCTCATACTTATTGGCTCTACACCTTGCCACACTTCCTAGTCTTCCTACCCACTGGTTTGCTCTTGATAACCTATCAGTCTTTGTCCTATCACACCCTTTCTCATCCACAATTATTCCTAAGTATCTATACTCTGGTGTCCTTTCAATCACATTTTCACCCAGTCTCCACATTCTACCTATATCCCGGTCATCCCCATTCACTACCAATACTTTGCTCTTATCACTCCCAAACTTGACATTAAAATAATTCCCATACTCTGTAACTACATCAAGTATTCTCTGCAGTGTCTCACCTGTCTCACTCAGAATCACCACATCATCTGCATACAACAAAATACTCAGTACATACTCCCCTACCTGAATCCCTAAACCTTCCTTCCTCACTCGTGCAGCTAGTTCCTCTGTATACAGACCAAACAACAATGGTGAAAGTACGCATCCTTGCCTCACACCTCTCTTACTTCCCACCCACCCTGTCTCTAAATCGCCCATACTGTACACTGCCCTGGTTTCCTTATACATACTCATTATAATATTCATTACCTTGCTACTAACTCCCACTCTCTCCAACACCTTGCCTAGCTTATACCTGTTAACTCTGTCATACGCCTTCTCAATGTCTAGAAATGCTAAGTAAACTTTCCTGTTATCTTTCACCATTTTTTCAATAACTTCTCTCACTACGAACATATTATCCTCCCCTCTCCTATCTGTCCTAAACCCATTCTGTTCCTCTCCCATCACTTTATACCTCTCCACATTCTCTTTCAACCTTTCATTCAGGATCCCACAAAACACCTTTGATACTGTATCTGTTAGAGCTATAGGCCTCTTACTCTTGTGTCCTCCCTTATGCAACACAGTCACTCTACTCTCATTCCACTTACTTGGCACTTTTTCCCCTACCCAGATTGCTCTGAATAGAGAGTAAAGGCCTTCTAATACTCTTTCCCCTCCCTCCTTGTACAACTCATACGGAACCCCATCCCTGCCTGCTGCTTTACCTGCTTTCAGTTTCCCTACATACTTCCTAATCTCAGCTCTACTTATTTCATCATTCATATCCTCCTCTATTCTTGTTTCCAATTCAAACCTCACATCACTCCTGTCTTCTGCCTCATTCACACCACCTATTTCCTCCCAGAATTCCTTTATAGCATTCACCTTGTCCCTTGTGTCCCTCACTATGTTTCCTCCAACCACTAATTCATCCACTCTGATTCTCTCCTTCTGCTTCTCACCCCTTAGGAAGTCATACCACTCTTTACCACCTTCCTCTCTCTTGGCACGCAAACTCTCTACCACTTTCTTGTCATCCACAACTCTGGCTTTCCTGATCAGTTTTTTTACCTCCTTCTGTCTACGTTCATATTCCTTTCATGCCTCCTCATATGCTATTCTATCTTCCTCACTATTGCCTACATTTTTCCTCAGTCTTCTACACTTCCTATTACTCTCCTTCCTCTTCTTCCTCGCATTCTCAATATCTTCATTCCACCAGCTCTTCATCAATCTTCTTTTATTGCTATTCCTCACCCTTCCTATCCTTCTCTCACCCACCTCTGTCACTTTCCTAATCAGGGAATCATTCAGTTCATCCACTCCTCCATCCATAGTCCATTCCATACTCCTCAAATCACACTTATACAAGTCCCATCTTGCTTCTCGTATTCTCCATTTCTGCCCTCCTTTTACTACATTCTTAGCTACCTTTCTCACACAGTCATATTCTAATACTATCATGTTATGGTCACTCATCAAATCTATCCTCCTCTCCTCATCAACCCACATATACTGTACCCTCCTCCTGGCTCTTTCATTCACTAGCACATAATCAATCACAGATTCACTCCCTAACCTGGACCATGTCGCACGTCCCTCACCTATTGTCACATTCAAGTTCTCTAGACCATACTCTTCCGTGAATTTCAGCAAAAGTTCCCCATTTCCATTCACTTCCTCTCCTAAAATTCCTATATGTCCATTCATATCACCCATGACAATAGTCTCTCTTTGTCTATTTTCCGCAATCAACCTACCTATTATCATGTATTTTCTTTCATTATCTCGTCTCGCTCCTGGACCCTCTACGGTCATATAGCACACAATCAACAGGATCCTTTCATACTTTCCTTCCATCTTTACATTAAGGTACACAGCCATGATGTCCTCACTCATTTCACATTCACCTGTTTTCACTTCCTCTATGTCCACGTCTATGTCATGTCTAACTAATAATCCAACACCTCCACCCTTCTTCTTCCATTTACTCCGTCCCTGTCCAATCATACTGTACATATCACTGCTCATCTTTACTCTCTCACGTAACTGTGTCTCTGTCACACCTACTATATCCAGATTCCATTCAGACAATTCATCGCTCATATCTTCCATTTTTCCAACACCCCATCCACGCACATTCACGCACCCTATTCGTATTCTATTCATTCCTTCTCAACACCCCATCCACGCACATTCACACAACCTATTCGTATTCTCTTCATTCCTTCTTTCACACAGTGCCGTCAGTTCTCCACTCTAGCTTTCTGTCTGTCTGCTGACTTCCTAACTCTCTGTAGCTGGTCAGATGCCCTGATCCACTCCAGCAACCTTCTGCCCAGTCTCCTGTTTCCCTCCATTCCTAGGTGGACTCTGTCTCTCCCAAAATCGTCCCCAGTGAGTTCAGGGTCCATGTTAATAAAGCTGACACCCACGTCATCATCCTTCATCATCTCTACTTTCATTTTATTTATTTCCTTCTGTACCAGTCTGTTTACTTCCTTCCTTCTCTGATCATACCACATGTCTTCACGTGGCCTCCTCATCACCCCTACCACTGCCACTCTCACATTCTTCTTGTTCTTTTTCATTTCCTTCACCCCCTCTACTATCTCATTCACTGTGTCGTGAATCCTGCCCTTCTCCAGACCGTTACCACCTCCCTGTATCACAATCACTCCCTCATCTATTGTCTCTGCCTGTTCCTTGGCTATTTCTATTATTCTGGCCATGTCCCTTCCCGGTAGGCTTATGCTGGCACCACCCTCTCCCTCTAGGCCGATGAAACTCTTAATATTCTTTGTCATACTGTCCCCTACTATCACTCTAGGGGACATCCTCCTCTCAACACTCTTCTTTCCTTCCATAACTTTCCTCTCCTGTGGTATTATGGTACGAGTGTCTTCCTTCAACACTACTACATCATTGTCTCCCTCATCTGTCATGTCCTGTTCCTTTTTTCCCTGTGATAAAACGTCATTCCCCCCCGGTGAGGTGTTCTTTGCTTTGCTTCTAGACAGCACGCCCCTCACCGTGTCTATGTCCTCCCTACCTCATCTCTCATACTCATTAGTTCCTTTTTTAGATCATTGACTTCCAACGTGAGGGCAACATTTTCACTCTTCATCTTACATATCTGGCATTCCCATTCACCCTCATTTTTAAACCTATTTTCATACCCACATCGTTCACACGTCATGTAAATACTCTGTGCCTCTACTGTCGCCATTTCTGCCACTCCTCACTCCCATATAAACGGATGCAAAAGTCTGGACAATATAATAAATATAGTAGACAAATATAATAAATATAGTATAGTGCAATACAGTGCTGAGAAGGGGGCACTAAAAGACGTGTAGCCAGGGTTAATTGAGGTGAGGTGGGAGCAGGTGAGGTGAGGGCAAGATTAGATCAGGTCTGTAGGGATAAAGGGGAGTGGGCAAAAGAGGAAAGGACGGTTAAAGTAAGGTGTGGGTGTTGTTTGGAGGTTAGTGGGTGGGGAGAAGTAGTACTAGCGAATACAGAGAGAAATTAAAATGGAGTTTAGGCAAAAAATACTTATGTGAGATGGGATGAGTACACATGGCACTGAACGGTGCAACCAGAAGCACACAAACACATAGAAATATTACGCCCTCACAAAATGCACTCAAGATCTTAACATTTTCCTCTAGATTGGCCTCTAAAATCCGCTATAGTGACTCTTGTAAATTTCAATATTTTTTCCGCTACATAATTTCCAAATCCGCTAGATCTAGCTGAAAATCCGTCAAATTGGCATCACTCAAGCAAGGCAATATTGCCAGGATAACTTAACGAAATTTCCCTAACTCCAACATCAGAATTTCCCCTTTTGCCTTAATAATTCTCGATTTACTATTACCACAATAACTTTCTCTGTTTACTCTTGAACAGTCATTATATAATTTCCCTGTGTGGACTTCAAATTTCCCTGAAACATACAAATTCCCGCTGCACCTGGCAACACTGAAGGTAGTCAACAACAACAAAAAGCGCGGGAAATTATTTGTAGTGTTACCCAACAAAACAAAGTGCCAGTGATGCCAGCTTCCGTTTGAGAAAGAGAGGGCGCAAAGAAGATGGATCAGTTTCAGAGTTAAAAAATATTTCGATCCCGAGACACTTATTGACGGTAGCAGGTTCATCCGCCTCCGTGACGATGCGCTCCAAGTCCATTCGCCCCATAAGTTGGGGCACATCTACTCGTGGGGAAGTTGATGCGCCCCAATACCAAGTCGTTGCGCCCAAACTCGCATACATTGGATGAACCAGCCAAATGAGGTTACTTTGGAGTACAAATATTGTCTCTCATACAAATACTATATACTATAGGTTAACCCAATTCAGTTCGGATCATTGGGTGAACGGATTTAGCCGATACTGTTGATGTGGAGCATGTCACTGTCAGTTATGAGCATGTGATATGGCGAGCCATACCAAAGGTGTATCCCACAGTGACCATCCACGGCTGCGGATTTCATTGGGCCCAGGCAGTGTGGCGACAAGTGCAGGCCCATGGCTTGGAAGTTGATTATCGCCAAGACTGTGGTACACACAAGTTTATAAGAAAGTTGCTTGCACTCCCATACCTGCCATGTGAGGATATCAATACAACATTTGACGAGCTAATTTCAAGCACAGCCCTTACCCCTTACTTAATTACTCTTATTGCGTACATTTAAGTTAGTGTCTTACACTTAAGTTGTGTACACTTAAGTTAGTGTCTGACAGGAAAATCAAGCGCATCCAGAGAAAATCCTATAGTACACTCCAGGCCTGTTTGTATAAATTGCTGGGATAGGTACACTAATAGAGATCTGTCGCCAATGTAACTACTTGTCGAATGTTCCTATTTTGTACCATACTAGTTTTTCCATCCTGTTTTGTCTCCTTTTATGTTTAAAATACTGTATTTGATGCAATAAAGAGGTTTTCGTGACGTATGAATATGCAATAAATACGTTTTTTTATATTAAAACTATTATTACTACATGCTATGTGTCTAATAATTTTATCTCCTAAATTGAGTTCCTTTAAAAAAGGATTTGGGGTGCAAGAACTCAATATGTCGAATATGCAATAAAGAGGTTTTCATGACGAGTATATATGCAATACAGATTTTTTTTAATATAAATATTAAACTATTTATTATTACATCCAATGTGTAATATTCTGTTTTTAATTGCGAGTTCGTTTATCATGATGACTAAAAGTTTTCAAACTTTGAAAAAGGGAGTTGGGGCGCAACAACTCAATATTGAGCAGTTGGGGCACATCAACTACTGATGAAGTAGATTCGCCCCAACTTCTGGGGCGAATGGACTTGGGGCGCAACGTGACTGGGGCGGATAGACTGTAAACCTTATTGACAGTGCGATACGAAGGTTGGAAACAGAGATGCAAAATAGCTGTGAACATGATATGACGGAGGCGGGAAAGTGTGTGCGATGTGTATCGATTTTGTATAATCGTGTTTTTAAAGAGGAATATGAGGCAATGTGTCCTGTAATTAAAAAGGAAATAATTGTGAAAGATCATGCACCATGGTTTAATGGTGAGATATCACGAGCTAAGGCAAAGAAGAAGAAGAAAAAAGAAAGAGCTTGGCGTAGACAACGCACTGATATTGCTAGAAGAGATTATCAACACACAAAGAGAGAAGAAAACAGACTCATAGTACGGAGAAAGAGGCAATATTACTCTAGTAAAGTCAAGGAGGCCAGGTCAGATATGAATAAACTATATCTCATACTCAATAATTTAACTGGTAATAAAAAGAAGCCAAGGTTGCCTGAAGGATATCCTGCTGATGAAGAACTTGCAAACAAATTCTTAGAATCTTTTGACAATAAAATAGCAACTATAGGAAGTGGTTTGAATGTGATGCATAGACATACTCAAATGTCTGAGAGCAAATTACTTAGCTTTCAAAACATCGGTATGGCCAAGATGAAAGAAATTGTACAAAGAGTGAAATTAACTCATTGCGATAATGATCCGTTACCTGTATCAGATGTTATAATGAGTAAAAATGTAGACGACATTTTTAATGTGTTCCTGCAAATTATCAACCTAAGTTTTGATAACAATGTTTTTCCGGAGAGTGAGAAATTGGCTATTATCAAGCCTATTGTAAAAGGTAACCTTGATCCTCAGAGTCTAAGTTCGTATAGACCAGTATCAAATCTGACCTTTTTATCGAAAGTGATTGAAAATGTGATTTTAGATCAGTTATGGCATCACTTGAATAAGGTGAAGGCTATACCTGATAGTCAGTCTGCATATAGGCAGCTATACTCAACTGAGACTGCACTATGTACTATGAACTATGTAAATGACCTAATGGTGTTAATGGATGAAGGAAAGTGTAGTGTTCTTATTATGCTTGATTTGAGTGCTGCATTTGACACAGTAATGCATAGTATACTTCTAGATGATTTAAAGTTTATAGGTGTTGAGGGGAATGCACTGGTCTATTTGCAAAGTTATTTAAAAGATAGAACATATTGTGTACAGGTTGGGAAATCCTTTTCAAGAAATAAACCCCTGCGAAGAGGAGTCCCTCAGGGGAGTGTATTGGGTCCTATTCTCTTCTGTATCTACACTATCAAACTATCACATATACTAGAGAAACATGGTGCCAACTTCAAACTATTTGCTGATGATACACAGTTTTATATATCTATAAATAATGTGGTGGATGCAGAGGTAAATTTGAGTGTTATTATGTCCGATATTAAGGATTGGATGAATTTGAAACAACTCAACTTAAATCCAAGTAAAACTGAGTGTTTGGTTGTTGGAAAAAAGACCAATCTTAGAAGATTGGACATCTCAAGCTTACGAGTGCATGGTAGTACGCTGGATGTAAAATGAAAGACTTAGGAGTGCTGCTAGACGAAAATCTCTCTTTCGAAGCTCAATTTAATCAAGTGGTGAAAGTTTCTGGTTACCATTTGAGGAACATTGCTTTTGTTAGAAAATATTTAGATCAGGATACCGTGAAGATGCTTCTTCATAACTATGTCATAAGCAGACTAGATTACTGCAATTCCCTATATTATGGTTTGCCAGACTATCGGTTAAGAAAATTGCAAAACGTAATGAACAGAGCAGCAAGATTAATTAAAGGTCTTCCATCTCGTGAGAGGATAACTCCAGCACTCATTGACTTACATTGGTTACCAATAAAGGCGAGGATTGTTTACAAGATATTCCGAGCATTAAAATTTGGAAAACCGGAGTAATTGATGAATCTTTTAAGAGGTTTTCAAGTAAATACCTCAATGGGACTGAGGCATAGTGATGATCAATACAGGTTAAATGAGCCAAGGAGTAATCTGACAATGGGTTTCAGAGCGTTTGAAAGGTGTGCACCAAGGCTCTTTAATGGATTGCCATTAGATGTCCGGAACAGTGAAAATTGCACGATTTTTAAGAAAAGACTGAAAACACATCTGTTCGCTGAGTGTTACGACACGGATGATATGAGTATTACAAGTGATTATAGTGTTTAGTAATATTGAGAGAGGCCCTGCAGAGCACCATCTGCTGGTGGAGCGGGGCATAGAATATCCAACAACAAATAACAAGTAAAATTAAATCTTAAATATTCGAAACATTCTAAATAAAGCACGATGAAGTTCTTCTCTTTGGTCTTCTCCCTTCTCTTCATAATTATATTTATGTACAATGGACTATAACTATCAGGAATAACGTTAAATGTATTTTATATATACAGGGTGATTCAGAAATGCGTGCCGAAAATCCGCAGGTGTATTCCTGGCACATAATTGAATGTAAATTAGTCAATAACGATTTTGGAAATTCTCAATAGTTTATAAGTTATAGTGCCTTCAAGGTTTGAAGAGTGTGTTTAAATCTAGGGATTGTACCATAATCCCTGAAACTCCGTCCCTGGTAATTTTGCTGTGACTGTACACTCTACAGCTTTTGTCATATTCTTTAGTAACTTTTACTGTGTTTCCAATGCCTTCATGGGAGTTAAGTAATTTCACACGTGTCTGAAAGATTATGGTACAATCCCTAGATTTAAACACACTCTTCAAACCTTGAAGGCACTATAACTTATAAACTATTGAGAATTTCCAAAATCGTTATTGACTAATTTACATTCAATTATGTGCCAGGAATACACCTGCGGATTTTCGGCACGCATTTCTGAATCACCCTGTATATATATATATTTATTTGTGTATATCAGATTTATCTTTTATATACATCTATTTTTATATATGAAATTAGATTGCTATAAAATGTAATTTTTTTTATTTTTTGCCTTTGAATTAGCATAATGATGAAGGATTACAAATGACGTATGCAAGGAGGTGCTTATCCTGAGGCAATCCTCGCATACTGATGTGTCCTTCATTGTTCACATGAGCCACCATCTATGACTGGAGCGAACTACAATCAATTCTCATTTTACACTTGTATATTGGGTGTGTAATGTAGTGTGTGTAATGAAACTGTGTACAGAAAATCCTCATGGTACAGTACACTTGTATATAGGGTGTGTGATATAG
This sequence comes from Petrolisthes cinctipes, assembly GCA_033782935.1. Taxonomy (NCBI): domain Eukaryota; kingdom Metazoa; phylum Arthropoda; class Malacostraca; order Decapoda; family Porcellanidae; genus Petrolisthes; species Petrolisthes cinctipes. The sequence continues at coordinate 80,347 of JAWQEG010000637.1, forward strand.
TGTACGATAAGTATTTACAGTACATACATTCATTACACACACACAATTTCACATACATAATGCCAGTGTAAAATGAGAATTGACTATACTGGGTTGGCATATTTGTTTACATTTATGTCATCCTGGGGTCGCAAGGTTATGGATGCTGGAGTTGCAAGCCTAATACCCCCATCAAGGGTAATTTCTATGTAAAAGCGAGATTTTTGTCCCCTTAATTTAATATTACTATTTTACTTTACTCTGAGAGGAAAACAAAAACCCACTGCCTTTAACAAAACAAAAAGCCACCAGTGTATGCTACTACTCTATCCTATATAGCTGGATCAACCTGGTCTGGAAAACAAGAGACGGATGAGGAACAGGACTTGCCTTGCGAATACCAAAAATAAATCATACAAAGGACAAGTCCAGATCCTCTCCAGTACTGGGTAAACTCTGCCACCACCAGACCAAAGTCGATCAGAGGAACCAAGTGAACACACACTGGAAGGGTAGCGTAGCGTTAGCTTATTTAGGCTCGTGAGTAAGCAACCTAGACTAAGATTTTAAAGGGGGTACGATCAGTGTTGTGAATTGAGAACCAATATCTATATAGGAACACTTTCTATTTGTTATATCGGTGACTGAAATACTCAACTAATCATTTATATAATATGAATACAGTAATATTTCCCCCTCTCTTGTCAATATTTCCTACTTCCAGTTCTGTCACCTAGGACAGGAAGAATTCCGTGTCTCGCTAGTTGACAGATCTAAACACTCTTAAATCCACATACCAAAAACAATGACCACAATATTTCAAAAAAATTACATCCTAAACATCAATATCCTACATCGTAACTACAATATACTAATACATCCTAACATCAATATCCTAATAATATTTTTCGAATTGTGAATTGCCATTTGTAATTGTTTATTGAAATCATATTATTCGAATTGTGAATTGCATGCCATTTGTAATTGTTAATTGAAATCATATTATTCGAATTGTGAATTGCCAGCAATTATTATTAGTATTATTCACCACATGTGTGTCAAGTTGCTCAAGGGAATGTTACCAAATCAATAGCCTAAGGCTTCTTCACCCAGCTGTTGTCACCAAAGCCAGAAACAGAATGAGAGCAAATATACCTTAGTTACTATGTCCTTACGTGAACACACAATATTCTTCAGTTATTTAAATTCAATCACTGGACTAACTGATTCACTACTCACAATATTCACAATACAATATATATATATATATATAACGAGAGCTAGTTTGAGCTCTTACCTGTTATCACCAAAGCCAGAAACAGAATGAGAAGGAAATACTGAAGGCTACTCCCTCTTCACTTCTCCTTCCACCTCCACTTGTTAAACAAAGTAGTGCCTCGTATTTCATGTCCTAGCATTTTCATCAGTTCACCCTTACTGGTGTATATTTAGTTACATACCACAATTTAAACATATTCCTGTACTCAAATACATTGTCTTCTTCCCTGGGTAAAAACCCTAGTAGACCATCCTACTAAAATAATTTCTCTAAGTAAGTTACAGTTAAAATGCAGGTACCATCATAGGAGTGTTAGGTTCGTTATTATAAATTATAATTATAATTGCAGGTTATTCCCTGTATCCCATTAATACCCTTCATTCACTTAATCAACCCGTATTTTTCTATCCCTATCAATCTACCTAAGTTCAATTATTCCTCCATTTCACTTATTTACGTAACTATAATAATAATTTCTATTGTTCTCACATAACATCTAACTATAATTATCATTTGTACTTTTCATCATATTAACATTTTCAGAAGAAGCGCACCACCGAGATTAGGCTATTCGTCATTGATAATCTCGACCTGGCTATACTCCCTACAATCTTATACTAAAAGCCTACCCTAATACCCGTAAATATTCTAAATAACAATATATATAAAAATAGGGGTGTTACATCTGTTAACCAAAAAAAAATTTACTTTCATTCTTGATGCGACACTCGTGTTTTCTGGTGGTTCTAACTAGTTTTGTGGCGTTTAGCAAAAGTTTAGCACTCTGTTAATAAAGATAGTTAGTTGTCATTTTCTTCCATATCCCTAGTTAGGTACAGTACAGTAGGTGTCTGTGCCTATTGATTCACAACAGCTTTGCTTGTATGCACGGGGTGAATCCCCCCACTGATCGCTCTGGGGTCAGGATAACCTGAGACACGGCCACTTCATAGTGTCTTGAGAGGTTGTTGTGAATCTAAATTTCCTCTCTGGGGTAGCATTACTTTCCCTTGTTTTCCCGGCGCGATGAACACTTAGTGAGTCATGATGGAACCCCCTCCCGCCACTTCCCCAATTGGAGGAAGGGGTCCTGACCCGGCTCAACCCTCAATACGGCCTAAAATCGCTAGGTTTGTGACGATTTGCGCATCTGGGACAACTCCCATAACAAGTGTCAACCCCTTCATTATTAAGAAGGGGATTGACTATTGTTACCCCCCCAGCGGGAACCGCCTTGACGTGATGGGGGTGCTTGCGTGCATGAGACCTGGCGAGCTAGACTAGAAGGGGCTTTGGCCCCTGCTCTGCCCCGATTTCAGGGAGAGAGGGCTTCCCATGCTAGAAAGGTCGCCAGTGAGAGACCAGACTAAATGGTTCCCATGCAATAGGCTGCCAGTACGAGCCAACAGTGCTGCCCTCCAGAGGGACCGCCCTCTAGGGGCCGTCCTATGTTAGATGGTTGGGTGTCTCGGCCGGGAGATGTTGGGGAAGGGGATTTCAGTACCGTCGTGGGCAAACTTTCAAACCATTGGGGCTGCTTTTTAAAACGAGTGGCCTCGTGGGGGATGAAGTACCCCGCCTACGGCGACCAGCGCTCGGTCCCTTCTTTTGCCCGGTAGGTAGTAGCTCTTGGCTTCTGGGGTCATTATAATAATAACAATGTCATATGGATAACGAAAAAGCTCTTTCTTTTCCTCGAACGGTGGTCGACCAGGCCCTCGAGACTTTACTCACTGGTCGTGGTGGTATGCAGAAGGCTGCAAATAAGAGAAGACCCAGCAGTGGAATTCTTGGTAAATGAACAACTTCTTTGTATGGTCCACAGGAAATAGTAGCCTTGATCACATTGGCGTGTTGACAAGTAACCATGCAGTAAGTGCCATTAATTATTTTGGTGGTTCCATTTTGGGGAGATTTATAGTAGGCATTCCGATAATTAGCTTAAGGTTATCTGGTGGTATTCCTGCTAACTCGATAGATTTCAGCAGTTCGACTGGGTAATTGATTGAATTTTCCTCGCTAAAGCGCTGTCTATAGATTGATATATAATTTCATCGCCGGGAAACTCTCGTAATATTCAGTTGTTTAGACGAGTGACAGTTGTGTTCAGCGGCGAGAGAATTGTGAGTTCTGCAATTTAAACCATTTTCCGTTAAGTAAGGGTACACTTCACATTTGAGTTCCTCCAACCCTGGGTGATAACAACCTTTCCTATTTCAGGAGAAACTGCGATAGTGTCTATTTCGCCTACCAGATAAATTAGTCCATTACCATTTTTCTCTAGTAATGTAGATAAGTTCCAGCTCCTTCATCACCAAACAAGTGAAATGAGCTTTAATATTAATTCTCATATGTTTGACAGTCATAAGTTGCCAAAGGTGTGAAGTCTTTAGGCTAGCATTGACAGTGTTTGACCTTGTGCCATTCATAACAGCAGGCAGGATCTGGCGGAAATCTCCACAAAGGATTGTAGGAATACCTACCTCCCATGGGTTTTTGAACTCGTATATGTCCTTCAGTGTGTAGTCTAAGGCTTCATAGCAACAGCTAAAAAACGCTTCATGCTGCATGATGGCTGTTTTCTATAGATGTCTGTCAAGAGGAAATTTGAACGTGGTGTGCAGTGTTTGCCCTGCCTGTAGTAATGTTGCGGTGATATCACTGGCTGCAGGGGCTATAACAATCTTGCCTGTTGAGTGTAATTTTGTTACGATTGTGTTAATTAATAAAAAAAAAATCCTTGTTTCTCCTGGCGCATCTAGGAAGATACTGTTGTAATTTTTGTTGCCGTCCCTGATCTTACCGTGCAGCACCAGGTTAAAAATTGCTTTGTAGACCTCTCGCTGATCATCCGTCAGGTGTTCTTCAAGAGTTTCAGATATTACTGTACAGCCAAATGCTCTTTATCATACTCTACCTCTCTAAAATACTATCTTGAAAGGATTTGTTCTGTGCCCCTTTCGGGGGTTGGTAGGTCATATAAACTAAAATGTTGGCTCCCCATCTTGATCACCTTGACTTTAAGAGAACAAAGTGCAAGATTGTAGGTTTTATCGTTGATAGCAGCATCTGGCCTACCAACATTATGATGATGCTGTACCAGGAAGTCTTCAGAGAGTATGTCAAGGACCTGGTGCCATAGTGTGCATGGATTACTTTGATGGAGACTGGCAAACGCCTGCCTCTTCCATAGCAAGATGGAGGTGCCAGGGGGGGGGGGGGTTTAAGCCCACGAAACTGGTGTGGGTGTGCGGACTAGACTTGACGGGTTAGGGTTGGCTAGTATTTTATAATACAAAGTGGAGTTTGTATTTACTGTATATAATTATGTTTGCACGCAAAAACTAAGCATCGCACAGCAAAACTAAAAACCTTTTTGAAATAAAGAACAACACATTGATTTTGCAGCACCTAATAATAATAATTAAGGGGGTTGAGTTGACATAAGGTGTTGTTTGATTATATTTCGATATGATAGTGATTTATTTGTATGATAGAAGGAAAGCGTTGCAGGACAAATCTTTACTACACACCACTTAGAAATCGCGTATTATGTGTGTGGATGCTCGTGTGTTTGAGTGTCTGGGTGAGGGTAATTCCAGGTAGCCTACTATAACCATTAATACATAAGGATGGGTGGTCCAGGGTAATTCCAGGTTACCTATAAAAAATTTTAATACATAGGTGAGAAGGAAGGTACAATTGCCAGCACTTCCACCTGTCACAAGGATATCTGCTTCCCCGTACATGTGGCACCCGTGTGATTGTTTACGTTGTAGTTTTATGGCATGAATGGGAGTGGCAGTAACCTCTTTATAAAGACAACTTCACCATGGCGAGAATTCCCATGTCCTTGCATATACTGTATATGTTTATAGCATCAAATCATTGCATTCAATACGTATATAGCACGAAAAATATAGAAATAAACTCAAATAGCTATTTAATATAGCAAAAGGTTGGTGGCGAATGGTCGAGCAGGAGGGTAGTCCAGTTGTGTTACGAAGCTGCCTGGTTTAGTGAATCCTTCGAAACTTGCTCGAGTCATTTATGAATGGCTGGTTAAATGGATCTCAATTGTATTTGGAGTAATTTATTCCACCAAACAATTCCAAACAACAGGCCATCTATATTTAGTTAACGTGGTCCAGTTTCCTGGCATAGTTTGGAGGAATCAAGAGGCTCCAATGTTCCAAAATGACATTACCTCCTTAAGTGCAGTCTGTTTTAGTTCAGTGCAGGACTTTTAATCTCCCCACTTTGGGGATAATTGTTCTGAAGGTGAAGAAGACTGCCCTAGGCCTGTTAAGACCCTATAGGACGAGGGACAAGGAGATAATCATAGAGATAAAGGACACAAAGCACGAACGAAACAGAAAGGAAGGATGAAAAGTTGAAAATCTTAATACGTGTAGCTGGGTTCGGAAGGGGTCCCATGACCCTTAAGTATTACGAAAAGGCGATACTCCATACGGATTATGGAAAGATAAACCCAGAAGACCGTTCTCCTCGCTTGTTTTTGACATGTTTGACAGGGTGTGGTAGGCCCAATCAACACAAGCATAATTTAAAGCCGTCCACACGATCGAGCACTGCTCTACGGGCATACACTGTTACGAAAACCCATTCCAGTAAACAAGTTTGGTAGGTGTGTGGCGAGCATAAAGCGGGTATCACACGAGCACTTTTTTCTGCGACATCGTGTCGTGCGACACCATTTTCGACGACATGTCGCGGGAAACGGGAGATTTCGGACGATGAGGTGTCCACGGAAACTATCGAAAACTGTCGGGGATTTCCTGCGACAGGGAGAAAGTCGTTGAAAGTCTATAGGGAATAATATTGTATGCAATATATTATTATGGCATATTATGATTTAAGTAGTGTTAGGTATCATTATTTGAATATAGAAATTGTATTCCTAGATCTTATATATTATATACGCCAAATTTAACTGTTAAATATGAGCATGGAACATTGATTTGATTACGGGGTTTGTTTACATTTCTGCTTTCGCCTGCCGCCTGGTCCAAACCTCTTTCCTCTTCTTCTTCCAAAACAATTGCACATGCTCCAACAGTTAAAATTGCTCGGTTAATGGCGTCCATCCTTGGGGATTTCGCTTTTGTGACAGTGTTTTGGTTGTCCCGCGTGGTGTCGTCGGTCGTCGTTGTTGTCTTTCTTGAGAATTTGCCGTGTGCCATTGTTTCCCGCGACATGTCGAAAATGGTGTCGCAGGACACGATGTCGCAGGAAAAGAGCGACCGTGTGATACGGCCTTTACAGCGTGGAGACAGCCAGGAAATGAATCATCTGGTAACACTGCAAAGAAGAGAGAGAAATATGCTCGTTCCGTAGTGCTCAATCGTATAAACAGACAAAAGCGAGTTTGTTTGTTTTTTTACCGTCCAGTGTTATTCACCTGCTTCTGGATCGCTTCTGTCTGGTGTATGCTCAGACAGTGTCTCTTTGTGTTGATGCGCCTTTAGAAAGAGGTCGGGTGTATGTGATTACTGTAGTCAGAAGGAATATTAAAATGTCATGAATCAGAAAGAGACAAAACCGAGTAGGATTTGGTAGAGGATGCCAATTCCCTCACTTGTGGATAGGCTCAAACCAGACCAGAGGATGTAATATGATATGTGTGTAAATGTCCCTCCTGAATTATAACACACGATTTACAGGTAGAATTTAACTGTCCATGATGAGAACCTTGCGTTCAAGTATCAGTGACATTTTAGTGACAAATGTTTTATTACCTCAACCTATATTTTTTCTCCATTAAATTATTCGCCATCATTTTGGGTGACTTAGTAATCCACTGTAAATATAAACAAATAGATAAATACATTCAGTAAGAAAAACAAATTTATTAAACAGTTCTTTATATTTACATTCAGTAAGGAAAACAAATTGATTAAACAGTTCTTTATATTTATTTTTTAATGTCTCAATAATGGGCCCATCCACCTTGTTTTTCTATTACCTCACGTAGTCTCTCAGGCATAGAGGACACTATACTTCTCACAAGGTGTGGTTTGTTGCGGTATCCTTCCCACACGCGATTAACGTGAGCCATCAACATATCTGCTGTTCTCCCTTGCTCTGCCGCCCATGTATTAACCATATTTGCCCAAATATTTTCTATCGGGTTGCAATCACAACCTTTACTGGGCCATTCCAACATTTGTATATTGATACAACGATTCGTTTAAGAGATATTTACGAAAAACACCGTCTGTCCGGCACTGAAACGTATAGTAGTGTTACTGAGAAGCCTATTAGAATGTTTCAAAAGAAAATATTACAACACTTTTGCTATTGTAAATTATGTGGTATGTTATGACTTACCCCAAGACTGATACGATTCTATTTTTGACAACATCATTATCTGGTTCAACTGTTCGTTAGACAATCACGTTTCATTATAATTACACAGTACATTATAACATTATGTTCTCTCTTGGATACTGACAGTCATAGAGATAAATGTGGATATCGCTCATATCAGTTTCATAGACCTTTCCGAATTCTATATTCTATTAAAAAAAAACTCTTCCTTTTACTCTTTCAACAGATTGTTCAGACAACCGCACCATACCAAAACAATCACTCAAGGCTTAGATGGATGCATGGATGAGAATAAAGAATATATTAAAAGGTTGTTCCTAGCATTGATCGGCATAAACATATCACAGGAGTGTATCCATCAGTAAAACTGGACGTGTGTGAGAACAGTGACAACAACGTTTTAGCATATTGATGATGCCAGGATAGATATATTAGTTTAATGTGAGTTGACACCATTGATTTAGCAAAATTGTGTAAAATATGTAATTTTTCTAAGAACATAGCTTAACCAAACAAATGCATACTTTATTGAGTATAATTATTTGGTAATATCAAATAATTCACAGCAAGCTTCATAAAACTCAGAAGCTGTCTGAGGAAAGAGAAAGAGGAAGGGTATAAGTGAGAATACCATGTTGCCAAGTTTATCGAATCGCACACCAGGAAAGGAACAAAACTTCTGTGGGCAATAGTAGACTACAGTACAGTACTAAATGTTTAATATCCCCTTAATACACCTCAGAGCCGAACAGACTACACGAGAAATACTCACATTAACAAATAAGACGACCACCACCACCACCACCACTCCTGCGACGACTGTACCGATACACCTCATGTTTTGGGTACAGTAGAAACAGACATGCGTACCATCAGTCAGTCTATGGAGCTGCTGGCCTACATCCATCATACTATATACAGTTCCGCCCGTCCAGTTGTTTCCAGCAATGCACACTTGGGGTCTGGGATATACAGCTGCTTGGACATAAAATAACAGGCTATGTTTTGGGGGGAATTGATGGCTTCTTTGTAGTCTTACCCTTTCACAACTTGTCATCCACGAAGCGACGACTATATTCTTCTTGTGGTACGGAATTATTCATGTTACTTTTCATCATCTGCACTGAGTCTTGTCGTTATCTGGGACATGTTGGTGAAAAGCTGGGGAAAAAAATCTATCCGTGGAAAAGTTTATATGAGGAACGGCGGCAGAATTCTATAGAGTTGTACAGTCGGCGGCAAAAGTCCTGTCGCCTCATTTGCTTCACCGAGGCTCGGGATGTTCATAGACTCGAGATTATTAGGTGTAGACAACGTACAATTGCCAGCACTTCCACCTGTCACAAGGATATCTGCTTCCCCGTACATGTGGCACCCGTGTGATTGTTTACGTTGTAGTTTTATGGCATGAATGGGAGTGGCAGTAACCTCTTTATAAAGACAACTTCACCATGGCGAGAATTCCCATGTCCTTGCATATACTGTATATGTTTATAGCATCAAATCATTGCATTCAATACGTATATAGCACGAAAAATATAGAAATAAACTCAAATAGCTATTTAATATAGCAAAAGGTTGGTGGCGAATGGTCGAGCAGGAGGGTAGTCCAGTTGTGTTACGAAGCTGCCTGGTTTAGTGAATCCTTCGAAACTTGCTCGAGTCATTCATGAATGGCTGGTTAAATGGATCTCAATTGTATTATAAAAAAAAACAAAAAACAAACATATATTGGGAAGCACAATACATGGTGTTGGATTTGTGATCTCTCTTTTAGGCGTCAATTTTTCTATTTTATGCATAAAATCTATCTCCCTATAGTAACATGCTTATAACTAAGAATATTATGCATGAAAAAGTAAGGTTTCTATATGTTTCTAAAAGGTATGCAAAACATTAGTATGCTGATGCTGGTGTGTTTCCCTGATGTCAGTTGAACTGTTAGGCATTCATTAATTGCTGTGGTTGGACGCTGATAATAAACTGTCGATTAGCCTGTGTCTACAGTACTTAACCTGCTTATTGTTACTTTGTGTCCGTAATAATATATATTATTTATAGTATGATTTCCCGTTACTATTTTAATGGCAATAGTAGTAAGTAAGTCAAAGAAACAATTAATAACCAACCGAGTTGCCCTCATTTAAATTCCACACTTACCGTTCGGTTATCTTTCCCAACGTAACACTGCTTCATGGTTAATACAAACATGTGTTATCTTTTCAGTCTCTACTTCACTCTTTCCTATACGATTATGACAAAGGTCACAGAAACAATATTAGTGTGTAACAGGTGGGAAGATGGCGTAATTACTGACGTCATCATCGCAGGAACCAATCATACAATCTCTTGCGGGAACCAAGAGTCAACCATAGATAAACCGAGGTGTTGACAGAACCCCACAGCTTTCACGAGAGCATATCTGGTTTGCCTTTCATCATGAACAGGCGAGATAGTCAAATGCTCTACGAGGGCAGCAGATTGTCGGCCTCCGAGAAGGTGGACACAGTATTCGAGCTATTGTCAACCATCTTGCTATTTCACCTACAACAGTTGCTAAGTGGATTAGACGATGGGAAGAAAGTGAAGATCTTACTGACTTGCGTAAGTACTACAAAGATACTTGCTGTATATGTATTTATATAACCCCATATTCTTATTACCAAACCTCTTCACACAAATATCGGTGAAATCTCTCCACCCTGAAACAATTTGTTCAGGGTGGAGAGATTTCATCAACATTTGTGTTAAGTGGTTCAGTACTGAAGATATGTGGTTATAAAATCTAAAGTCCTACTCTGCATTGAATGTTTGTATGGTATACTTGCTGTAGCTAGACTATTACGGTATATTTTTCAATCGTGTTTTTGTTCAATTACTACGTTATATTCGGTGTTCTTATCAGGAATCTACAATACTGAATGTAAAAATTCCTGTTTATGTATGTAATGGTAACTTTATAGCCCTATTCAGTGTTTTTTAACAGGCCCCAGTATGAAAGAGTAGCTATAAATATGTGTACACAATACTTGTATTTACGACATGGAACTCCTTAGTTAGTGTATCATGTAAGAAAGAAACAAGAATATAACTGTGCCTGAACTATTCATTTATAGCAAGGAGACCCCGACCAAGAGTAACGACACGTCAGGAGGATGACAGAATTATACAAGCCGCTCATGAGTACCCATTAAGGACCGCTGTGGAACATCGAGATCAACTAGAATTGCAGGTGTCTGTTAACACTATCCGGAGACGGCTTCATGGTGCTGGAATACACCATAGGATTCCTGCAAAGGAGACCCTCACAAATGCACACCGTGAAGGCCGGCTCGCATTCGCCACGCAGCATGTCGATAAAGAACTCGACTTCTGGTCCAGGGTGGTATTCACTGATGAAAAAACGTTCAGATCCTCTGATCATGGACGGAAACATGTGTGGAGGATGGATAACACCAGGTATTGTTTTATGTCTTCAAAGACAGCAACTCTGATAAGAAAACAAGGGGTCTAGCAAACTGAATAAATCTAGCTTTTGGAAGCACTAAATGTATTTTACTAGTCCGTCATTAACAATCTGCTGCATAGTTTACAATATAGGTAATAATTCTTAGTTAAATATTAATTTTTAATAAAATATGGCATCTCCATATCTGTGAACACACACACACACAACGTGGATCTATTAACTTGTCAAAATATAATTAATCTTATCTTCCATTAATTCCAAATTGCTGATTACCAATTTTACAGGCAAAAGACACAACCTGATCTTCTTACTGTAGTTTTACCCACCCATATAAACTATGGAGGTTAGTGCATTATTTTAACTAATACTTTATATATTTCTAGGTATGAGCGTCCCCACATATTTGAGGAGACAAGGAGTGGCCACGTAGTGTGCAATGTATGGGGATGGATCTCCATATATGGTGTAAGTGATGTCACGAGACTGGAGGGACGGTTTACGGCTCAGGCATACTTGAGGATACTGCAGGATTTATATCTCCCTTCCCTACAAGAAAGGAACTTCCCCTTTCCCTCTTTCCTGCTGGCCCTATCATATTTGTCAAAGATCGTTGCCCAGTTCACACGGCACGAGCAGTTCGGGAGTGGTTCGCTGGTCAAGAAAACCTACAAATGTTGGAATGGCCCAGTAAAGGTTGTGATTGCAACCCGATAGAAAATATTTGGGCAAATATGGTTAATACATGGGAGGCAGAGCAAGAGAGAACAGCAGATATGTTGATGGCTCACGTTAATCGCGTGTGGGAAGGATACCGCAACAAACCACACCTTGTGAGAAGTATAGTGTCCTCTATGCCTGAGAGACTACGTGAGGTAATAGAGAAACAAGGTGGATGGACCCATTATTGAGACATTAAAAAATAAATATAAAGAACTGTTTAATCAATTTGTTTTCCTTACTGAATGTAAATATAAAGAACTGTTTAATAAATTTGTTTTCCTTACTGAATGTATTTATCTATTTGTTTATATTTACAGTGGATTACTAAGTCACCCAAAATGATGGCGAATAATTTAATGGAGAAAAAATATAGGTTGAGGTAATAAAACATTTGTCACTAAAATGTCACTGATACTTGAATGCAAGGTTCTCATCATGGACAGTTAAATTCTACCTGTAAATCGTGTGTTATAATTCAGGAGGGACATTTACACACACATCATATTACATCCTCTGGTCTGGTTTGAGCCTATCCACAAGTGAGGGAATTGGCATCCTCTACCAAATCCTACTAGGTTTTGTCTCTTTCTGATTCATGACATTTTAATATTCCTTCTGACTATAGTAATCACATACACCCAACCTCTTTCTAAAGGCGCATCAACACAAAGAGACACTGTCTGAGCATACACCAGACAGAAGCGAGCCAGAAGCAGGTGAATAACACTGGACGGTAAAAAAACAAACAAACTCGCTTTTGTCTGTTTATACGATCGAGCACTACGGAACGAGCATATTTCTCTCTCTTCTTTGCAGTGTTACCAGATGATTCATTTCCTGGCAGTCTCCACGCTGTAAAGGCCGTATCACACAGTCGCTCTTTTCCTGCGACATCGTGTCCTGCGACACCATTTTCGATATGTCGCGGGAAACAATGGCACACGGCAAATTCTCAAGAAAGACAACAACGACGACCGACGACACCACGCGGGACAACCAAAACACTGTCACAAAAGCGAAATCCCCAAGGATGGACGCCATTAACCGAGCAATTTTAACTGTTGGAGCATGTACAATTGTTTTGGAAGAAGAAGAGGAAAGAGGTTTGGACCAGGCGGCAGGCGAAAGCAGAAATGTAAACAAACCCCGAAATCAAATCAATGTTCCATGCTCATATTTAACAGTTAAATTTGGCGTATATAATATATAAGATCTAGGAATACAATTTCTATATTCAAATAATGATACCTAACACTACTTAAATCATAATATGCCATAATAATATATTGCATACAATATTATTCCCTATAGACTTTCAACGACTTTCTCCCTGTCGCAGGAAATCCCCGACAGTTTTCGATAGTTTCCGTGGACACCTCGTCGTCCGAAATCTCCCGTTTCCCGCTACATGTCGTCGAAAATGGTGTCGCACGACACGATGTCGCAGAAAAAAGTGCTCGTGTGATACCCGCTTTATGCTCGCCACACACCTACCAAACTTGTTTACTGGAATGGGTTTTCGTAACAGTGTATGCCCGTAGAGCAGTGCTCGATCGTGTGGACGGCTTTAAATTATGCTTGTGTTGATTGGGCCTACCACACCCTGTCAAACATGTCAAAAACAAGCGAGGAGAACGGTCTATTACAAAATCCTCCCTCCCCCACCAAGGGGTCAAGAGTCCCTGGGAATGGCTTCGGTCACCCGGGCAATTACCACATCCCTCACAACTCGGCTACACATTCTTTCCACCACCAAGAAATATTCTCAGGCTGTCATTTCTCGGCTTCTTGCCGGAGACATTGAAATTAATCCTGGACCCATTTACAAATACACATGTCAGACCTGCTCAAAACCCATCACATCTAGTAAACTCTTGAACAAACTGGACCCACTTCACATGTACGTCACTTGCCTCCAGAAAAAACTACACAAACACATGGACCTGTCCCACATGTCCCATACTTCTACTACAGCACCTTACCCTCACTCCCACCTCTATCACCCTCACTTCATACACCATCACCCCTACCACCATTATCTCCATCCCCTCACTGACTCCTCACCCCCGTGCACCAACACACAACATTAACATACTTCAATTAAACATAGATGGCATCAACACAAAAATACAACAACATACACATTGGCATCTTACAAAGAACAAGATTATGCAACACATAAAACACCTACATTTCCCAATTTCACCACCATCAGCCAAGACCTGGCCTACAACAATGGCGTTGGACTCGCCACCCTAGTCCACAAATCCCTTAAATATAAAGAATTCAGTGCACACCAACTCTCTTCCTCCCCCATCAAGGAAATTCAAGCCGTCATAGTACCCACTGGCAAAACAACAAGTATTACAATACTTGATCTATACATCCTCCCTAATGCCTGCCCGACAGTTCCCCATAATTTTTCACCACAGATCCAACAAATCACTAACCAACCTGATCTCATCCCGAGTGGTGACTTCAACGCAAAGACGTTGGTCTTGCATGTCAACAACCCAGACATAGACAGAGGGTTTGAAATCCTTTCTCGAATGGACATCATCACATTAAAAAAAACACTCACCAACACCACGACATCCCTCACCAAGCCCTCTGCCAATAATCACCACCTTCTGCACCCTAACCTCGCCCCCAGAACGTCATTGATAGTGGTGAGAACCCATGGCTCTGACCATCTCCCAATCATAATCATCACAAAACAAGAATCACTCCAACTGACAACAGACACACTAACTACAAAAGAGCCAACTGGGAAGTCTTTACTACCGAATCAGAATAACATTTTGAATGGTACACCCATCACAAACATAAACAATGTTGTACACATTTTCAATAGAATTATAGAAAACGCAGACAAACAACACAACCCTAGAGGCAACAGAAGAAAACACAACCCCAACTTTACACTAGAAATTCAAGGCCTCATCATCAGACAATTAAACAATTATACTCACATTCGCAATTCTTCTCGCACAGCAAATACAAACACTAATTACAAACACTATTAAAGAATATAAAACACTTTGGCAATAGTTTGACACACTTTATCACAAAAACACCAGCAAAGTCTATAAAACTCTAAGACAGCATCACACAGTCCAACAGCAACACTACACAATCATATGAAGCTATCATAAGAACAGACACTATACCCTCAAATAAACAAGCAAACATCCTCATCCACCATTTCTCTCATGTCAGCCACCTTCACCCTAAAGACCGACGAGTTACCAGACGTAAGACATTTCCCCCACTGACACAGACTATGCACCATTCACAAACTGTCAGACGAATCACATCATCCACAACCTCCAGCACTCATCTACCCGTGGCCCTGACAACATCAGTAACATAGCCTACACCTTGGACCACAAGGCATACAAACACTCTCTAACATAGCAAACTACAGCCACTCGCACAACATCTAATGGCATGGAAATATCATCACTATCCCCAAACCCAACAAAGATCCCACACTACCTTCATCTCGTCACCCTCCTTTGCACCACATCCATAGTTACTGAGCGCCTCTTCATTAGTCTAATCACACCACACATTCCCCTTGCATCCTCACAGGGTTTCAGACCACTACACTCAACGAACACTTTTCCCATATACATCACACAAATAATCTCTGATGGCATCAACTCTGATAGACCCCCCCCCACCCACGCAGAACACTCCTCGCCACATTGAACATCAGCAAAACATTCGATGCCATCCCCCGCCACAACCTCATAATCTGAACATACAACACAAACATGCATAACACAAAAATATGGCTAACAAATTCTTGGGAGGAAAGTAGCCCAGGTTACAATTGCTGGTCAGTCATCTAATATATATATCACCAACGGTGTCCCCCCAAGGATCTGTATTGTTACCCACTTTTTTTCAATTTATGCATGCATGACCTACCAACGCCCCAGACACCACAAATACACGTAGCATCCTACGCAGACGAGTTATCACACACACATGCAGACACAGCCACTCGCATCCTCCAACCCTACCTCGACACATCACAAACATAACACCACACAAAAAAAAAAAACTTAGTACCCACCAAGTCAACTGTCACTCTTCTCACAAACAGGAACGCTGAACACCGCTACACACCTCACCTCACCATAAACACACCTATACCACACACTCATAATACTTGGCACAACAAAACACATCTGTCATTCAAACAACACAATCATCAAAAACAAATGCATGCAAAGACTTAATGCTCTCAGATCACTTGCCAGCACAACATTTGAACACAAAGAAACCACAACCACAGTGTACAAACAATATATCCGATCAGTGATGGATTATGCAAGCCACCAACTCTTGCCTTAAACCTCACCAAGACTCGTCCCAAGACTCAACACCCTTCCCAATAGCAGTCAGTCTCCTGGATGGGTATGAGGAAAGTACAACATCAATAGTTTGTGGGGGGGAATAGAATTCAGGATAGTGAAGCTAAGAAAACACCTGTTTGAAGAAATAGAATAAGAAAGAAGAATATTGTGAACATACCTTTCAAAACTATAAGTTTTCATGAAAATAATTTAGTCAGGTACTGGTAATGTGAAAAATTTTCATGTGTTTTATGGCCATTGGCTGTATGTTGGAGTGGGACGTGTTGGTTGTTCCCTCGTTCAAGTATTGACAAGGCTCCATTGTGATGTTGGCTTCGGTAAGTATAATATTGTTCATAAGTATAATAAAGTTAGTGTTCTTATGATATGATACAGGAAACAGAATTTGGAAGAAATGAATGATAATGCAAGGGGTTAATAGTTTAAATAAACAGGAAGATTAATTAATATCGATAAAAGATGTTGAATTTTAGTCAAGTGCGTGACAAAAAGAATAAATAGTAAAAGTAGTTTAAATGTAATGAAGATATCTTGAGAGGAATTTGATATTTAATAAAAGAAAAGTTAATGACAGTTAAAAATAGGAAGCCTAATAAGTATCAGAGAAAAGTGATGATAATTAAAAAAATAGTGAAGGGTATTATAAAGATGTAGGCTTTATATTAATTATAATGGTCGCATAAAAAAAAATGGATGTAAACGAACTTATGGAGCCGACTGTATATGTGTATTGTGTGCGAGAGTGTGGTAACAACTTATATTAATTGCTTCTGTAACTCATAATAGTTACCAAATACTATAGGAGTTGTTGAATGTTTCTAATGATGATGTTTGTAATTGCAGGTGGTGAAGAAAGTGGTGTGATGCGCCAGTACACACACCCAGTCTTCATTGTATTGGGTGGTACAGCATTGTGCGGATACGTGTACTGGCGCCGGGCTACACTCTCTTGAACACACACACACACACACACCCTGTACCAGTAGTGGGGGTGTGAGCCTTTCAGTGTGCTGGGTACGGTTGGCCACACGAATTCTTACACAGGCTATATGGAAAGAGAGGTCATTATTCTGGAAGTACTGCAATGAATGTTCTACCAAGAGACTCGGTGATTGCTAAATAACAAACCTAATAATATTAATAATGTTGTATTGCAGTTACATAGTGTTACATTTTCTGTATTTTGTAAACCCTGGAAAACCACTGTGTATGTATGAATTGTTGTGGCCAATAGTACGTGTATATATATGTGTGTGTGTGTGGTGCTGTGTTTGGGTGGAAGTGACCCCCTTCCCTCTTGGTGCTGGGGACCAAGGGGGGAAGTATTACACTCTGCAGTTACCTGAAGGAACCCCGTTGGGCCCCCCTTATAATTATGAGGGGGGCCTGGGGGTGTCCTGAGGGGACATGCATGAGTCATCTCCAATCTTGTATTGAAGTAGCATATCGTTACTTTGATATGCCCGAATACGAATTTCAATTTTTTTTTTTTTTTTTTTTATAAATATTTTTGGCGGGATGATCCTGGTTGGGTTCCGGAGAGTCTTCGGAGTATGAAATAAAAGGAATAGAAAGAAAATGAGTTGTTTGTTTTGTATCCTGGTATATAAAAGATTGAGAAATGGAATGATTTGTTACTATACGAAAAAATTGACGACAGGAGTCCTAGAAATGTTGGTGTTCCATAGGTGTGTGTGTGTGTGTCTGGTATGGGCTGAGGTAGGTCTAGATTACAGATGTGAAAACTCGGCCAGAGAGAGGGAGATACAGTACATAGAAATAGAGTATATAGATGTACAGTCTGCCTCAGGAATTCATCTACACCATTGTGACATCAAGGGCTCATAACAACTAGAAAATGTTATGCATTAATTTGGTAACGCCAAACTTTTCTAGTAATGATGTCTGGCCAATAGTAGAATCCATCAGAATAACAATGCCTATTGTATGTGTTGAATAAAGACTCCTATTAACTAATGTCCTGTGTACGAATTCCTGAGGCCGACTGTACACGAACCTGTGAGTATGAAGATATTTGTGGGATGGGAAAAGGGGAACATGCAACGATGAGAAATAGAGTTAATGGCAAATAAGGTAATTTTTATGTTTGGGAAAATTATTTACGCAAGTTGGCATTGGGATGTGAAGTGTAATCAATGAGTGACTGAGACTGTGGACGACGACACTGGTCCTACTCCACCATGTCATGTAAGTAACTCTACCAGCCATAGTATACTGTGTGTCCCATAGTGTTGTAGGCAAAGGCAGCAGCCCTACTCGGTTACATCAGTACAGATCCACTTCATTTAGAGGTGATGCGAAATGGGGGAAAAAAGAAAGTGAAATTGGCAGTACAATTTCTGTGGAGCTATGGGTGGAAATGCCCTACAGGTGCATAATAATAATGAAGTATATATTTTCCTTAGTGACTTATATATTACTTAGGTAGGCAGTTTAGTGTCGTATGGGTGGTATAGTGGTTTTAGGCTATAACTATATTACTTAGTCAGTATAGTGTCGTATTATTAGTATGGGTGATGTAGTGTCTTATGTTATACAACCAAAGTACTCGAGGTTTGATTATAGGGTCTTATTTGGTGTGTGTTCTGCTTGCGGTACTGAAATGCCAATGTTATGTTCCATAAATTATTTATTTATTTCCCGCAGATAAAAGTTGTCGGAGGAACTGTGTTTTTGGCTAGATGAGTTTTGTCGCTTTCAGGGTCATTACTTTTCAGGAAAAAGTTTACTGTTTTTTTACATAAAGGTTTTTTATTTTCCTCTGAGTACTACTTCAATCAACTCTTCATAACAATTGCACTATAAAACCTGCAATACGTGTAGCCTATATATTTGTTTTAGTACTGTATATGGCTAGTGGGGATATAATCGCTATTACCTACACAAATCGAAGCCTTCTGAGGCAGGAAGGTGGATGCGCATCTCGGCCAGATGAATTCTATAATCATGAGTGAAATGGTCGACAAGTGCAGCCGGCACGCGCTCCACTTTACCTTACCTGAGTTGTGTGGGTGAGTTGCATATGGCCAAGTTACCTGCCAACCACAACAACGTGCCCAACTGTTCTTTTATTTTATACAAATAAACCAAAATGCATTAACACAATATCACGCCTCTAGTCCCGCCCAGCCTTTAGTTAGGCAAGGGGGGCTAACAATCTCCCGCTCATCGAATTTGTTTTTTTGTGTGATAAGAGGGATCATATTTATTTGGTAACTGGAATGCTAGGACATTAAATCAGCACGGCAACATCGAAGAACTTGTTGCTGGGGTTTGAAAGGTACGGCCTGGATATGTGTGTGTCAACGAACACTTGGTTAACTGGAATACATAACATGAAGTTACATAGTGGGTTGAGTTTGTTGGTTTCTGGAAGAAAAGACAATTTGTATAATGGAAAATAAATACATTATTATATTAACACATTATTTTATTTTCCCATCAAGTGAATATGTTGATATTTTCATACCTGTAAGAGTGTAGGCTTCAAATAAATTGTTTTTATCTTATTATAATACTGTGTGTGAGACAAATCCCCCAGACAGGTGTTATAATAACATCCATTGTTATACAGTATTCAAATACTGTACAGTCGGCCTCAGGAATTCGTATACACACACCACTGTGACATCAAGGGCTTGTAACAACTGGACAATATTGTTAATTAATTTCCTAACACCAAACTTTAATAGATAATTTATTTAACTATAATACTTGAATCAGTGAGAACAACAATGCCAACATTTTGAATAGAATACACATCCCTTATAACCAATGCTATGTGTACCAATTCCTGAGGCCAACTGTATGTGTAAGGGTGTATGTAGAGTTTAAATAAAACCTGTTGATGTTATTGTAATACTGTGTGTGAGAGAGAAATCACACACACAGGTACGGTAATAATAACAGTTTTATTTATATGAACCGTATTATACCCTTTACCTAAAATTATAACAACATTGGTGAAATGAGGACATCAAACCTATGCCTTCAATGCCTCCAAAATATCAACATTGTATGAAGGTATACTATGTGAAGCTGTTTCTCAATACACTGAATACTCACACCATGCTCATATTAAACTACTTTTTCGAGTAAAAAGTTCTTCGTCTCTCAATTTGTATTTCAAATGTATACAAATTGAGTAACTAACAGCCTTTTCCTCAAAGTAGAATGTAAATATCAGCTACAGTTTCTATTATTTCATAAAAAAAATAGGTTGTCAATTTGAAAACTATTTAACCTATACAATACTTTGAAGATTATATCAAATCAATTAATCCATCTTCAATGAGAATACCATTATATTTTTTTTTTCATGAAATACTGCAATGTTGATATTGTTAGTTAACGAGGTAATATCCTTTTGGTACAGCCACAATCAAATATCCACCCACACTTTCCTTCCATCGTAGTCAATATCTTGGTAATAAAGCACAACACGTGTATGATTTTGCACCACCTCATAATTATAATTGAGGGGTTGAATTGATATAACATGTTATATGATTATATTTTGATTTGATTGTGCCTGTACATTCGTGATACATAATTTCTGACCAGAGTGTGAGGAGCAGAAAGCTTCGAATCGCCTGGTATTGCTCATTTTCCCACCCAGTACACCTATAGAGGCTGAGTTCGAATGCAGGGTACCGTATGTATGGTGCCTGTCGGTCGTCTCTGGTCAGGGATTACGTATCACGAGTGTACATTAGAGCTTCTTGATTTCTCCAAAGTAGGCCAGGAAACAAACAACACCAGATGAACAAAAATAATGGTGGCCTGTTGCTTGGAATAGTTTGGAAGAATCAGATGCTTCACATTAACCAACACTGCACTACTCTCCCCTTTTCGTTGGAATTGATAACTTATATTATAGAAATTAAAAGAAAGCTTAAATCAGAAGGCAGGATATACAAAGCTTGAAACATAACAGTGTCTCTATATGGGCTGCTACTGTACAATTGTTTTAACTATTTATTTGTTTATTGCCTTCCCCTTCAATCTTTACTCTGGTCATGTGTGTTTGATCAATATGACATAACAATTATAAGGAATAATTTACAAGTACAGAAAATAATTCTGCCATAACTACACCAATGAGTTAACCAGACAATGAATATACAAATCCACAATACATAATAACAACACTTCCTTAACCAGTGCACTAAATATAAGTCAAGTTACTGTTATACATACCAGACAATAATTCCACAATGGTACAGTTGGACACAGTAATGGGTGGTACAGCCCAGGTGAAAGATACTTGTCCCATTTGAGTAACCAATGTGTATTATCAGGTACTTGCTTTTTATTACCATCCTCAATACTGACTTCTGTCCCTGATGATGTCTCCTATTTGGCACTAAGGAACTTGATATTGGGAGAAATTGACCATCTTTCGCTTGGGCTGTACCACTCATTCATGTGTCCAACTGTACAATAACAACGTTTTCTTAACCAGTGGACTAAATTTAACTAAATATAAGTCAAGTACTCTTAAGGAATAAATGGGCCATATTCAAGAACATTCGTGGTGCATACGATGGTTGGTACAAAGTCACCATAGACAAACAAACAACAGAGCCATCGTACCGGTACCACACCATCATCAACACCACGGATGTTCTTGAATACGACCCAATGAATGAATGGTCAGGTAGGAGTGTTGTTGTTAATATGTGTGATTAATTGATATTAGGTGCCGCAACAGCGAGGTCATATAGCGCCATGAGAGAGAGAGAATATGTGTATGTGTGAGTGGATATAGTTTTAGAAGAGAGAGAGAGAGAGAGAGAGAGAGAGAGAGAGAGAGAGAGAGAGAGAGAGAGAGAGAGAATGTGTGTGTGTGGATAGAGCTTTAGAAGAGAGAGAGAGTGTGTGAGAGTGTGTGTGGATATAGCTTTAGGAGAGAGAGAGAGAGAGAGAGAGAGAGAGAGAGAGAGAGAGAGAGAGAGAGAGAGAGAGAGACAGCTGTAGGAGAGTGAGAATGTGAGAGTGTTGTTATGTGTGATGCCCTCATAATAATAATAATAATCATCTCACCATTTACAGTAGTGATGTCAGTCAGTGATGAGGTGCGAATGTGATGATGCATTTCTGGTGTGTCTTCATAACCACTTCACTTCACAACCTGCAATACAACCCAAGTAAACATAAGTGTCATATTATATTCAATCAACAAGTTCTTTCGTCAATAAATTCCCAACACTCTTTTACCTGCACTCTGAAAAGTTAGGCACACACAAATGACATTCAATCTCTTCATTACTTTTACTTATACTTTTGCCACGTTAAATTAAAAACTGTAGACCCTTGATACACAATAAATATATACTGTTTTTATATTTCTTATTTATACCTTACTCTGGTCTTTATTTGCATTATATTTTCTTTATTTTTATCATGGTTTTCCACTAAAAGTATGTCCTCTATGTAAGATGAATGAATTTTGCATAGGACCTATTGCTTTTAAGACAGGCCCAGCAGACCACTTACTTAGTCTGTATATGGTAATGAAGAACAAAACCCTGGGAAAATATTTGGTGGTCTTCAATGAGTGACTGAGTGAATACAAGTTGTTGTTGTCGTTGTTGTTATTGATGTTCTCCCGGGGAAGAATGGCCTCCTGCCCCACAGACCCCTGTACACTCTGGTCGCAGTTACCACAAGAGCTACAAGTGGGGCCGCACCTTCCATGAGACCAGCTCTGAAGGGACCATAAGGGGGAGGGAGTTTACACTGCTGTATGCAAAGGGAAATACACCCCCTGTGTGCTGGCGGTCCACACAGCAGTGAAAAAATAGAAAATAGCCTCCGGTTGCAGTACACCTCACGTGTATTTTTAATCCATGTGACCAGATCTCGTCAAATCCACAAGAAAGTGACCAGATCCTACAACAATCTGTATTCGAGCCCTGTGGAGGATGACTAATATTCACAGAGAATAATGTCAGCCCCACCTGGGTAGAAGTGGATACAAGTAGTTATTTATTGTATCTCCAGGGTTCACAGTATTACTATATTATGGTACAAATGATAAATAAATACTTTATTATAGAGGTATATTTATCCAATCAACAATAATTGTGCTTCTCACTGTGGCCAAGGGCAGACTAATTTAAGTCTCCGAGTTGGTGAATACCCCGGACCAAGTCAAATTCCAACTTCATAATGAGTTGGGTACCATACTTAATAATATTATAACTAGTTGAAGTCCACCTTTTCTTTCTAACTCAACAGTACGGTGTTTATAAAACACTAAACTATCAACACAAAGTAAACCAACATTCAAATTACCTGGTACTAAGCCCAACACTTTTATTGTTAAGCTCGCCTCCCTATCGCTACTAAACTATGGATAAAAATACACACACAAAAGAAAGAAAACAACAAACACACAAAAAGAAGAAATCAACACACACACACACACAAAAGAAAGAAAACAACACACACACAAAAACTAAAATTTTCCGCTCTTCGGTAGATTGGTTTAATTGTGTGAGAGGTTGATTGTGGTGGAGAGTGGTTTTTGTGGCAGGTGTTTGGCTCCACCATGACATCCCATATATATATATATATATATATATATATATATATATATATATATATATATATATATATATATATATATATATATATATATATATATATATATATATATAGTGGTAAAATGTCACAAGTTAAAATACCCCCTAAAAATGGCGTAGGTACAATTTCACAGGTACATTGGCAAAAGCGAAGTGCTGAAAAATAAATCCTGACCCACCTGTCATACAAAGTCAGAAACCGGTTGTTGACATTTTTCCTGTTCTCTATTTTCTTTATATATATGTGTGTGTGTGTGTGTGTGTGTGTGTGTGTGTGTGTGTGTGTGTGTGTTTTCTTTTTATGTGTGTGTTGTTTCCTTTCATTGTGTGTGTGTGTGTGTTATTTTCTTTTTTGTGTGCGTGTTGATATCTTTCTTGTGTGTGTGTGTGTGTGTGTTGTTTTCTTTCTGTTGTGTGTGCATGTGTGAGTATTTTTATCCATAGTTTAGTAGCGATAGGGAGGGGCGAGCTTAACCATAAAAGGGTTGGGTTTAGTACCAGACCTAAACGTAATGGAAGCATGAAATAGGTGGATGTTTTCAGAAATATCTTACCTACCCATTTGTGCACAGGAAAACTTACCACACCGAGAAGAACGATTAACTACAACCTTGGAAGAAGAAAAGCAAAATTACTTATAACGTCGGTGTTTAAAAAGACACACGATACTTACAAATGTGTCTTGATATAATCGAATCCCTTACAGTAATTCCAATTCGTGCCAATAAAAAAAAAAAAAAGTTTCATGCACGAACTTACCAACTGGATATATTATAATTTCAGTGACGAACTTAGACAAATAATAATAATAATATAAAAATGAAGAGTGTGGACATCTATCTACTCACTACTGCCAGAAGATGGGAGTCCCGTTTCCTGGTAAGGTTTATAGGACCTACCTAGCCTTATGACATGTACAGTCTGGGACTAAAGTCCTCCGAGAAGCTTTGTGAGGTTTTTTTATTGAACAGAGATGGCGTTTCAATCACTGTTTAGAGAAGGGGCGGAGTCTTGAATGGAGGGAGGGGCTACAGTTGGGTTGTGGGGATTCGTATTCATTGCTTCAAACATGTGTGTATTTGCCAACCTATGAGACTGATCAATATGTAAGGACCTGTGGTGAATGGAACTAAGTGGCCAATCCGCATACATAAGTATGTAATTAGCCTTTAATATAACTTGAAAAAAAAAAATATATAGGCGCAAGGTGATTTCCAAAATGAAGATAATATCATCCCAATATCTGTTCTAACCCAATGTTAGTGCATGTGTCAAAAAATGTAACCGAACTTTAATTTGATCTGCTCAGCTGTTCATCATTCTTTGTATTCTTTAGATATTTGAAATTTATTAGCCACGTTAAAGTCGTGCAGAATTAATTCGTCGTAACACCGCCCTAGGCCTGGAAGACCCTGTAGGATTAGGAAGAAAGAGATAGTCATAGAGAGGAGAAACAGCAAGCAAGAAGAAAACAAAGAAAGTAGGGAGAATTAAAGATTTATAAGAGGGTCTTTGGGATCCAAATTGACTCAATAATTCCTCAGCACTTTATACAGTATACCCCACTTGATAGACCAGTGGTTCTTAACCTGGGGGGCGTGAGTGATTTCCAGGGGGCGTGAGTGATTTCCAGGGGGACGAGAACCTCACGTGAAAAGTAGAGATGTTTCCAGTTATATCTGTTATGTTCTTGACAAGAGTGTGGGCTAGTATTGATTTGTTTATAAAAATACAGAAGTATCGTCATTACAAAATCTTGGTTTCAAAAGTCTCCTAGGCTTACTATTTATCGTAATTATTGATCCCCCCCCCCTCCCTGACCATCGATACCCATGCATGGTGGAGGGTAGGGAAGAAAGTTTACCCATCCTTTACCTGTATACTTTTGTTGCTCACTGGTGAGCCCCGTTCTCTCCCAGTCTCCCATAGCCTACATGTCCGTGGTTATAACATCTTTTCTTTCACATTTTTTCAGGCGATTGAGGACTAGGTATGTTTTAGTTCATTTGTTATATTTATGAATTTAACTAAACATGTTTAGACGCCTTAAGTTTATTGGTGAATTGTGAACACACATGTCGTTGTATTTGCTTTTAGATAGTTGCGAATTCATTTTGTAATAAAGCAAATTTGGAAGTGCTTAAAATCACGAGGTGGTTACAGTAAAGTCGTATTAACGGTCATGATTATTTTTTCTTAAACGCGTATTTATGATCATGATGTGGTGCTTATGATGCTGATTTCACTAATGTGACTAATTCATGCTTAGTAATTGAACTAGAAAGGCATTGTTTTTCTTATAATTTGGGAGTGAAATCTGTCTACAGATGCAAGGGGGGCGTGGAGAGAAAGAACTGTTACCAGGGGAGGCGTGGTAAAAAAAATGTTAAGAACCACTGTGATAGATTAAATATTGTTTGCAACTGAGACAGAACAGAATAATAATGTTATTCATTGGAAAGGCTGTAAATAACATTTTATCTACAGGTTTAATTGATGAACACACCAATATCCATACATATCTTTATACTTACCTTAACCCATGAGACAAACTGTCGAATAATTTGCTTAGCTATGACAAATATTAGCTACACAACAACATTTATGCATCTTTTTAATTAATGATACAGATAATGCGTCTCCAAAATATAGTCACTTGTCTAAAATATATGATAAACATATATTATTCAAATGGGGCATTTTGAAATTAGCCTGACCTTACCTAACCTAACCTAGACCACATCAGACTACCGGAACCTAACCTGGGCAAACTACCGGGAAATAACCGTGGTAAAGTACAGGAAATGACCGGGGCAAAATACTGAATCTGGCAACACTGCTACAAAACGGTAATTCTTTCAATAAATACCAAAAAAAGTAGAAATAATCACCTATTTACCTCATGTCAGGATGCTCTCAAACTCGGGTTTCAAAACACTAATACTGATTTTCCCGAGTGTTGTTTTTCAAATTAAGAAGATCGGGAGTAGGGTAGGAGTAAAAAGGCTAGCTCACCTTAAGGCC
Source organism: Petrolisthes cinctipes (assembly GCA_033782935.1). Lineage (NCBI taxonomy): Eukaryota > Metazoa > Arthropoda > Malacostraca > Decapoda > Porcellanidae > Petrolisthes > Petrolisthes cinctipes. The sequence goes on from JAWQEG010000637.1 coordinate 107,167, forward strand.
TTCACAGACTATCAACCATGCCTGAGCAAACTGAGTGATTGTGTAGGCATAACCGTGGTGTGTGTGATTGATGGTTTGCCCAGATGACTGAACCATATCCAACAAGCTTTTCGTCAATCACACACACGCTTGTACAGTGATGTATGATAATGTGTGGAGGGGGGGAAGAGAAAGAGAAATATAAAAGAAAAAAGGAAAAAAAGAGAAAGAGAAATAAGAAAAAAGAAAGAAAAAGAGAGAGGGGGGAAAGATATATAAAAAAAAAAAGAAAACAAAAAAAGAAGGGTCGCTTGGAGCTCGACACGTTAGGAGAACTCACTTGATACCATATTGTTACTATAATACTCATTTGGCTATAAAATACAGATTGAAAGTGTATTATAAAGGCAGAACAAGAGTAAAATGCGTGTTTCCCCCAACCGTCAACCCCCGATTCCCATCGGGCCCCCCATGTTTCTATGGGTATTGGGAATGGGGCATATCTCGAAAACGGGGCATTTGAGGAAGAAAAACCACAGAAGAAAAGTGTCTTAGAATGGTCCAAAATAGTGGGTAATGACAGTAAAATATCTATTATACGGTAAGGTCCACTTCTGTACCTTTACCAAAAAGAAAAAGATAAATAAAAAAAAATAAAGGAAAAGAGAGAAAAAGAAAGAAAAAGAGGGGGGAAAGAGAAATAAAAGAACAGAAGGAAAAAAGAGAGATAAATAAAAGAAAAGAAAGAAGGAAAAAAGAGAAAGAGAAATAAAATAATATAAGGAAAAAAGAGAAAAAGATAAAGAAAACAGGAGAAATTGATAAAGAGATAAAAATGAGAGACAATAAGAGAGAGATCTTCCCCCTGGACCCCCTGCGACCTTCACCTTAACACTGACCACCAACTCCCTCCATTCCAAAGCTCACAGTTCCGTATTATCGGGTCGAACCATCCAACTCAGATTTCGAAATGTGTAAAGTTTCGAATCACAACTATTGAAGCTTCATTACTCTCTTCAACTTGGAATTCGACACGTGTGGAGCTTCGAATCACAACTATTAAAGCTTCATTACTCTTCATTTTGGAATTCGACACGTGTGAAGCTTCGAATCGCAACTATTGAAGCTTAAATACTCCCTTCAACTTGGAATTCGACAAGTGTAAGGCTTCGAATCACAACTATTGAAGCTTAAATACTCCCTTTAACTTGGAATTCGACACGTGTGAAGCTTCGAATCACAACTATTGAAGCTTAAATACTCCCTTTAACTTGGGATTCGACACGTGTGAAGCTTCGAATCACAACTATTGAAGCACCCTCACACACACACTCCCCCTCACTCCCCAAACACACTCCTCCATCACCCACAACCAACTACAACAACAACAACAACAACAACATAAATAAATAAATCCCTCACGTATTTTAAGGTTATATTCTCTTTTTCTTGTTGGTGAATTAGAAGGTCTGCGATTTTTTCTCCTCCAGACTATGCCACCAAACATATCTCCTAGTAGTACAGCCACAATCAAATATACACCGACACTTTCCTTCCATCGTAGTAAAATATTATCTTGGTAATAAAGAACAACACCTGTATGATTTTGCAGCACCTAATAACAATAACAATAATAATAATAATCTTGGTAATAAAGAACAACATGTGTATGATTTTGCAGCAATTTATGATAATAACTGAGGGGGTTGAGTTGACGTAAGGTGTTGTTGTATGATTATATTTTGATATGATACCGATTTATTTGATTGTGGCTGTACCACTGAGGTCTTGTCTGTTTTCTGGCATGGGTAGAAGGAATGAGTAGCCTTCCAATTAGACAAGAAATCTTTGGCAGGTGTTTTAAAATCCGTCGAGAAACATTTGAAACATTTATTAATAGCCAAATAGGTGCAGTTACATATGTAAGAGAGAGAGAGAGAGAGAGAGAGAGAGAGAGAGAGAGAGAGAGAGAGAGAGAGAGAGAGAGAGAGAGAGAGAGAGTGTGTGTGTGTGTGTGTGTGTGTGTGCGAGAGAAAAAAAAAGAGAATGAGAGAGAGTGAGAAAGAAAGTGAATGAGAGAGTGAGTGCGAAAAAGAGTGAGAGTGTGCGAAAAAGAGTGTGTGAAAGAGTGAGTGAGAAAAAGAGAGTGTGAGTGAAAAAAACAGAAAGTGTGAGAGAGAGTGAGTCAGAAAAAGAGAGTGAGTGAGAAAAAAAGAGTGTGAGAGAGAGTGAGTCAGAAAAAAACTAATTCAAACGAGAGAGAGAGAGAGAGAGAGTGAGAGAGAGCAGAGAGAGAGAGAGAGAGAGAGAGAGAGAGAGAGAGAGAGAGAGAGAGAGAGAGAATTTGGCCAAAGTTACGGTGGTAGGGGGGTGGAATAAGGGGGGGGGGTTGTCAAGGAGTGGGGGGCAGTGGGTGGGAAGGGAGGAGGGAGTGGGGGGAAGGGAGGGAGCGAGGGAAGGAGGTGAGAGGGAGAAATGAAGGGAGGGAAGGAAGGATGGATGAGGGAGAGAAAAATAAAAGGAGGGAGGGAGGGAGGAAAAAGAGAGCAAAGAAGGTATAGGAGGAAAGAAAAAAAGGGGAGAAAAAAATTGAATGAAAGAAGGCAGGAGGAATGTGAGGAAAGGAAAGGATTGGAGGAGATTGATTGATTGATATTAGGCGCCGCAACAGCGAGGTCATATAGCGCCAGAAGAAGGTGATAGAGAGGTGAGACAGCAAGTAGGATTGAAATAGAAAGAAAAGAGGGACCGTTAAAGAATTGAAAGGGAGTGGCTGGGGCCGAAGGGACGTCAAAACCTTAATATAATGATGCCCCTATGGAGAGAATAGAAGTAAGAGGAGGAAAGGAGGGAAGAAGGAAGAGGAAAGGAAGGATGAGGAAGAGGAAAGGAAGGAAGGAGGAAGAGGAATACAAAGGAATACAAAGGACATTCAAACAGCAACAGACCTACTGGTCCTTACGAGGCTGCTTGATTTTGCTATTCTATCTAACCTACAAGAGTGAGGGAAAGTATAGCAAAGAAGAAGGCTACTCCCCACCCACCATTCCCTCCAGCCGAAGCTGGCAGGAAATGAAAAGATACCATGTAGTATGGAAAAACTAACATGGAATTTATATAGGACAGCAGGAAGGTTCTTACACTATGTCTTAATATACAGTATAGTTATATATATATATATATATGACGAAAAGTATTGGTGTAATAGAGTACTAGCTAGCTAAACATACCAGTGGAATATACTCTGCCTGTCTTAATTAGGTCCTACACTCTATGCTACGAATACTACTGACCTGGTGAGTCTGTGATTATTCTACTCTTGTCGGAGTATATATAATAAGTGAACTGCGGTTATGTTGCTAATCTTATTCGAGTGTGAATAGTTGGAGGTTCGGGTTATTAGCTAGATACTTGTTTAGGTGACTTTTGAGCGACTCTATTGTTGCACAGCTTATAACAGCAGAGGGCAGTTGGTTCTAAATATTTACAATACAATTAAAAAAGAAAAATTTAGCTTCATTCGTGTTAAAACGTTTCCCGACGATCTTGAGCCCGTTGTTCCTGGTTATATTTCTATTGTCGATGCTGAAGTAATTACTGGCATTTAAATTACTGAAACCTTTGATTATTTTGAAGACTTCTATAAGGTCTCCTCTTTGTCGCCGTTTGCTGAAGCTATATAGATTTAATTCCTTCAGTCGCTCCTCATAGGGCTTATTTCGTAATCTAGGGATCATTTTCGTTATTCTACGCTGTACTCTCTCCAGTTTTTCGATGTCTTTCTTGTAGTACGGGGACCACAGCTGTACACAGTATTCGAGGTGAGGACGTACGAGTGAGTTATATAATGTAATAATAAGATCTTCTGATTTAAATTCAAAAGTTCTACCGAGAAATTCTATGAGTCTGTTTGCTGTGATGTCTACTTCTGAACACTGCTGTCCAGGTTTTAAGTCATTTGTTATTGTGACACCGAGGTCTCGTTCCATATTTACGCTTGAGAGTTGAACGTTATTCATAGTGTATTGTACTTTACTGTTATGAGGGACCTTTTCAAAAGCTTTTTGGAAATCTAGGTAAATTACGTCCACGGATCTCGACTCATCATGCATGTTATGAACGTCATAGAAAAAATCTAATAGGTTTGTGAGGCAGGCCCGTCTATTTCGAAAACCGCGATGCGAGTCTTTGATTTTACCATTCTCTTCTAGGAACTTTACAATTTTGTCTTTTATAATTGTTTCCGTTAGTTTACAAACTACCGATGTTAGTCTTAGTGGTCGATAATTACCAGGTAGTGACTTATTTCCTTTCTTAAATAGAGGTGTTACGTTAGGTGTTTTCCAATCGATTGGTACTTTCCCCGTTTTTATTGATTTCTTCAATATGACGGAAAGTGGCTTGGCTAACTCGAATTTCACTTCCTTCAAGATTCTCGGGGAGATTTTATCTGGTCCCGGTGTTTTGTTTACATTGATGATGGAGGTAAGAGATGGAGGTAAGAGGAGGTAACCTGGACCAGCTGCATAGTAATTAAAAGTACCTGAGGAGCGAGAGAGACCGAATAGTACATTGGCTTCAGTAAATAGTTCATTCCTTAGTTGGCCCATGGAGAGGGAGGGAGGGAGAGGAGAGGAGAGAGGAGGGAAATAATGGGGGGAGGGAAGGAGGAGAGGAATAAGGAGGGGAGGGAAGGAGAGAGGAGAGGAATAAAGAGGGGAGGGAAGGAGAGAGGAGAGGAATAAGGAAGGGAGGGAAGGAGAGAGGAGAGGAATAAAGAGGGGAGGGAAGGAAGGAGAGGAGGGAAATAATGGGGGGTGGGGAGAGGGAGGGAAATAAAAGGGGAAGAAGGAGGGGAGGGAGGGAAATAACAGAGGTAGGGAGGGAAGGAAATATGAGGGGCAGGGAGAAGGAAAGGAGGGAGGGGTGGGAGGGAAGGAGGAATAAGAGGGGGGTAAGAGGGAGAGTGGAAGGAGGGGAGGGATAAGAGGAGGGAGGTTAGGAAGGGGAAGAAGGAAGGGAAGGATAAGAGGAGGGAGGAGAGGAAGGGGAAAGAGGGAAAGGGAGGGGGAAGGGAAGGAAGGGGTGCCAGTTTGTCCCTGCGTACGTTTGTATTTTTCCAATATTACGGTATTGCTAGCATTATCAGAGCACCCACAACTCACTCAACGTGCGTAAAATCATCATCCTAATGTGTGAAAAAACATCAGTTTGAGTCAGGATCAATTAATAATTTCGTATGATTATTTATCAATACTTCTTCTGGTGAACGTCAGCCAACACCCTGGCCTTGAACTTGAAATACTCACCAACGTTGCCGCCAAGGCCGTTTATAAGCCATTCTCGATTTATGAAGAAATAATAATAAAGGTTGGAATTGGTTTAACATTAGGATTGGTTTAATATTGTGGCATTCTAGCAAATTTTTGAGAACCAAACTTGTGAAATAAACGATAGACTCTTGCCAATTGGCACCTATTTACACAGTGGCATTTGAACGGGAAAGTTGATACTTGGTAGGTGAGTATTTCAAGTTGAAGGCCAGGGTGTTGGCTGACGTTCACCAGAAGAAGTATTGATAAATAATCATACGAAATCATTAATTGATCCTGACTCAAACTGATGTTTTTCACACATTAGGATGATGATTTTACGCACGCTGAGTGAGTTGTGGGTGCTCTGATAATGCTAGCAATACCGTAATATTGGAAAAATACAAACGTACGCAGGGACAAACTGGCAACTGCCCACCCGCCTCTAGCCCGTTTATTGGTAATACACTACAGTATACCGTCGATTTGCACAAAATAATTGCAGGAATGTATGACTTGATGTAAAAGAATCAGTAATAGACTATGTACGTTCCTCTTAAAGACTCGTTTGTACTGACAGGATATAATAATTTAATGTAGAATGCAGTATGATGTAATAAGACTCGTCTCCCCGTCCCCTTCGAAGCTCCCAGCCCTCCGCCTCGCACTGTCAACAATGGCAGACGTAAACATTACCTTTTTTCATTAATAATCAGTATTCTGTACAGAGATCGCACACAGCATATTTTATAGAACAAAAAAGACTCGTTATCAGCTTTTGTATATCTGGTTTAATTTAACGTAATACCTCGCGATACACCCTGTATATATGTATATATATATATATATATATATATATATATATATATATATATATATATATATATATATATATATATATATATATATATATATATATATATATATATATATATATATATATATATATATATATATATAAATATATATATATATATATACTTTTTTTGTATTGAATCAGAAGGAAGTAAGGAAAATAATAACAATGAAAACAAAGTCCATGTGCCTAATGGCATCCTTCATTCATATAGTGTGTGTAGCAGTTGGATTTAAGAGAAGCAACCTTTTGTGTTGAATTAGGAGTCAGTGTAGGCCACCAAACTCAGCTATAAAGCAACACATCCCTTGTATAATTCCATATGGAAGGGGGTTCTGTTTGTTTCCTGGCATAGTTTGGAGGAAGCAGTAGCCTTTCCATTTCCTATAATTGGTTTCTCCCGTTAATTAAATGACTGAGGATTAAAAACTGGTGGAAAGCAGTTTTGAGGAAGTACAGTTGCCAAAAAAGGAATTGCGACAAATCTTGATGAAACTTTAACCATAGTAATATCCACATCTATTTGTATGGACTATAAGCATGTATAACAGAAAGAAATATACATATCTTTCTGTAATACATACTTATAATGTCTACAAACAACTATGGACATTAATATATTTAATGTTCTATCAATAGTTGTCACAATTCCTTTTTTGGCAACTGTACATTCCAAAAGGATGTGGTTCTGGGAATAATTGAGTTCTGATAAGCAGTAGTTCTACATTGGGGAGGAGACATTGTAAAGTCACTCACATAAAATATAAGTATGTTTTTTGTTACACAACTCGCTTATAAAACGAAGGAAATTATTACGACTTTCAAATGGAATACAAATTAATGGAGAGTAAAGGGGGTAATAATATCATATCGTGTCTTGTTAATTAATAAATATTTGTAGTTATTTTTTTCGTTATTATCTTTTCTTTATCGTGTCATAAATACACCTATTCTCTTCTTAAGTTAAAATTGATAAGCGTAAACAAAAAAACAACAAACACACACACAAAAAAAAACACGCAAACAAACACACACACAAATAACAAAAACACAAACACACACACAAACAAAAACGCAAACAAACAGAGACAAACAAACACACACACAAACAAACACAAACACACACACACAAACAAACAAACTGAAAAAAAGGCTACTGAATCCTCCAAATTCCATTTTCTATTAAAATGGGTTGCAGCGGGGTTAGGGAGGAGGGGGGGCGGAGACCCTAGGATATTGTGTGTGTGCTTTTGTTTGTTTGTTTGTGTGTGTTTGTGTGTTTTTTTTTTTGTGTGTGTTTGTTTGTCTGTGTGTCTTTGTCTGTCTGTTTGTTTGTTTTTGGTTTTGGTTTGTGTGTGGGTGTTTGTTTGTTGATTTTTGTTTGTGTGTATGTTTGTTTGTTTGTTTTTTTGTTTTTATTTGTGTGTGTTTGTGTTTGCTTCTTTTTTTTTTTTGTCTATTTGTTTCTATTTTTGTTTGTGTGTGTGTTTCTTTTTTGTTTGTGTGTATGTTTGTTTGTCTGTCTGTCTGTCTGTTTCTTTGTTTTTTGTTTTTGTTTGTGTTTGTTAGTCTGTTTTTTTGTGTTTTTGTTTTTTTGTGTGTGTGTGTTTGTTTGTTTGTCTGTTTGTTTTTTGTTTTCGTTTGTGTGTGTGTGTTTATTTGTGTGTCTGTATGTTTGTTTATTTTTTGATTGTGTGTGTGTGTGTTTGTCTGTTTGTTTATTTTTTTATTGTGTTTGTGTGTGTTTGTCTGTTTTTTTTTTTTTTTTTTTTTTTTTTTTTTTTTTTGTGTGTGTGTTGGGGTTAGGGATGTTTCAAATTGTACACCAAAACAGTGTCAGGAATCCAATAATTATAATGTTACTAATAATAGTTTGGTGGAATCAGCAATTTACCTCTCAGTGATTCTCCCCTTCTTAACCCTTTGTTTGCAATTGCAAACTGGTATATACCGGATTATTAAATATTAATGGATTATTACCTGAGCATAATGAAAAAATAGTCTGTCGTATCTATATTGGAATGTAAGAGTTTATTTGCTATAACTGTGTGGTTATAAAATTTTCATCAGGTGAAATTCAAATTTTGGGCGGGAATTGACGAACGCCTGTAGAGGCCTACTCCTACAGAGCTATACACATAGAGCGATCGACCCTGTGTTATTAGATAGGGGAGGAGTGTCGCCAGCCAGCCTGCTCGGCGGCCATTTTGAAATGCCCTTTGGCGAGCGCTTTGAACTCCCGTACGTTCTTGTATAGTATGTTTCTATCCACAGTTATTGATATTTCCCTGATTTGTAAAGCATTGTATCTTGTTATCTAATTATGCAGGTTTTGTTAAATCAATTAACAAGGCTAAGATAATGTCCATACGGAAAATTATGCAAAGAAATTAAACTTAAACTGGTTTATTAAACAAGACAAATGTATATAACTGTAATCTGTCTCCCTCTCCCTCCACTTACCTTACATACATATTACTCTAGTGTGACATTCATACATACACACATATTCTAGTGTGACATATATACATACATACATACATATTACTCTAGTGTGACATACATACATACACACATATTCTAGTGTGACATGCATATATACACACATATTACTCTAGTGTGACATACATACATACATACTGAACAATTGTGAGTCATTATAATGTAGTTAATATACCATATCATCAATGAAAGACCGAATAAATGAAATAATATCTTACCCTGGCATAAGCTAACAGGCTGGCGGGTTGAGGGGAAGGGCCACTTATCAAGGCCGCCAACCCACTTCCGGTGGTGACACTCGGGGGGGGGGGGGGGGTGCACGCTCTATAAGTTTATTACATATATAAACCAATTTACAGCAATTTCTGAATTATGCTGTTTTGGAAATCAGTCTTTAATTCGTTATATTATTATTAAGAAATGTGAAACATATTTAAATAAGTCATCATTTGTAGACAGTTTTAACCCCACGACCTAAACTATTCCAAAATAGCTTCAATTTTAATTAAACAAATCAAGGAAAATGATCGAGTCGGTGTTTAGACTAAAGTAGCCAAATTGGGCTTCGAAACCACGAACGTTGCAACACTGTTATAATTTTATATACACATTCGTATCGGCTCCATGACCTTATTATTATCATATTTAACAAAGTAAACAATATATTATACTTGATATATCCTTAGCTTTAATGCATTATTATAATATTTACAAAAAATAAGATTTTTTTTATTTTTGGTGCACTGGCAGAGCCGAAATGAATAAATAAAACCGAATCATCCAAACAATTCCCTAGATAATGGGGTTTTCTTTAATTAACTTTAACTTAATTACCAGGTATCTAATTAAAATACCTTGAATCTTGGACGTTTCCTTGAAAAAAATTTGAGCATTTTATAAATACAGGGAAATATCCTGTATTTTCATTCTAAAACACAATTATTAACATATTTTCTATATCTAACTATAATATAGATACAAATATCAGTTACAATAGAATTATTTGATTAATATGAAGGATTTGTTACTACTCGTGTGTGTGTGTGTGTGTGTGTGGAGAAGTGTGTGTGTGTGTGTGGAAAAGTGTGTGTGTGTGTGTGTGGAGAAGTGTGTGTGTGTGTGCGGAGAAGTGTGTGTGTGTGTGTGGAGAAGTGTGTGTGTGTGTGTGTGTGTGGAGAAGTGTGTGTGTGTGTGTGTGTGTGTGTGCGGAGAAGTGTGTGTGTGTGGAGAAGTGTGTGTGTGTGTGTGTGTGTGTGGAGAAGTGTGTGTGTGTGTGTGGAGAAGTGTGTGTGCAGCAACAACACCTCCCACAGAATCACAACTGAATGAAATAGAAATAAGCAAGTCCAGCATAGAATCATCCATACGAGAAATGAACACCTACTCTGCTGCAGGACATACATACATATACACACACACATATACATACATACATACACACACACATATACATACATATATACACACACACACATACATAGACGGCATACCAGCGGTGTTAATGAAGCAATGTGTGTCTACTGTGTCTACACCACTACAATTACTGTGGAGGAAATCACTTGATACAGGGGATATATCTAGCCTACTTAAACACGGAAAAGCGTATAAAAACGGACCAAGAACGGAACCTAAAAATTACAGACCTGTGGCTCTAACATCACATGTGATTAAGATATTTGAGAGGA
>JAWQEG010000637.1:122500-155196 GCA_033782935.1 Petrolisthes cinctipes
TGTTCCTGATATTAATGGGCGATATAGATACCAACGTGTCCCACTGCCTTGCCTCGTGTTTTGCAGATGACACCAGACTTCTGAGTATGGTGAAAAATAATGAGGACCAGAGATTACACAACTAGACCTAGAAAACATTTATGAGTGGGCAAACAACAACAACATGAAGTTCAACAGTTCGAAATTTGAGTTACCGAGATACCGTCACCCTAATGTTGAAACTCCCAGCGACTACTATAGAACACCAGAAGGCAACATCATAGAACAATGTAATCATCTGAAAGATCTCGGAGTCACTATGAGCAGCGACAGTGATTTTCAGATACAAATAGACAACGTAACTACGAAGGCAAGACAAACCATGGGATGGATATTAAGGACCTTTAAAACAAGGGAACCCGGTGCACTCTTGATACCTTATAAAATACTTATATTACCACTGTTGGAATACTGTTGTGTGCTCTGGAACCCAAACACAGTCGGCCAGATTAGAAAAATAGAAGCAATACAACGAACGTTTACCGCAAGGATGGCTAGAATGCAAGACATGAATTACTGGGAACGATTGGAATACCTGAAACTGTACTCATTGGAACGAAGACGTGAACGCTACATCATTATATATATATGGAAAATTATTAATGGATTGGTCCCTAACTTGGAAAATGGAAGTTCAATCAGAACAGTTAACCGAGGAAGAAGAGGCCTAATATGTATGATTCCACCGATATCGACGAGATGGACAAGACTGCAAACACTCAAAGAAAACTGTATAGCAGTGCGGGGACCCCGATTGTTCAACTGTATACCACAGGAGTTGCGATCATACTCGGGCACCTTGGAAATATTTAAGAGACAACTAGACGAGTTCCTGCACACAGTAGTGGACAAACCGCCGCTACCCCACTATCATCAGACCTCGGAGGGAAACAGCCTGCTACACCAGATTGGAACGACCAACCCAAGGTGGCGCACCAGCATGACCTAGAACACCACCTCTAAATTACATCACAGGAAATGACAGGTGTGTGTGTGTGTGTGTGTGTGTTTAAGGGGGTGAGTCTCGTCCCCCTTTAGCTGGCTTAATTAAGGGGGGGTAGTTTGTGACCCTCCGTACGACACTATCCACTCACCATCATCACCCACTCACCATCATAACATATACACCATCACCCACCCACCATCATCACTCACCCACCATCACCCATTCACTATCATCACCATCATAACATACACACCATCACCCATTCACTCATCACCATCATCACTCACCCATTTTCCAATTTGTATGTGTACTTTTAGGAGTATAAAAATTAATATTGCTACTCTGTGTACACGAAAGTCCTCAGTATATATATATTTTTTTTCCCATAAAATTATTCTAAAAATATTATTATACTTCCCTCATAACCAACACCACAATATATATTTTTTTCACTATGTTTCATCATCAGTTTCAGGGGAAATTCTCATTGATTACAGTGGAAATTGATATTAATATATATTTAAAGACGGCAAGATGTAAACAAAGTGCCGTTAAACACGCAAAAAGCATGCTAGACAACATTTCAAGTACTGCTTGTACTGTACATCGGTGACTGGTCTCACACTGCCAGTCAGCGGACTGAGGCTACTTCACCATGGACTACGTGTTGGCTGACATGGCAGCAAGGGCTCTAAGGAGAGAGAGGTGCTTTCGAGACAGTCTGGACCCTCTAGCTCTCAATGACAACGAGCTGATAAGGCACTACCACTTAACTCGGCATGAGCTGACGCAGCTCATTGATGAGTACATATTGAATAAATAACGATTATTTCAGGTCCAACACAAGCAAGCATCAGCAGAATATTCACCAGAATAACAAACATCATGAGTACCAAGGCTGCTGAGGAAATTAATATGCCATCAACACCACAACAGTTGTAAACATCAGCCCAAGCCTTCAGCAGGGTCACCAACTTCCCACCAGTAACTGAAGCTATAGATGGTAAGCTTCATAGTTTTATTGATGAAATCCATAATGTTAGTTGTTTTCCTTGTTGTTAGAACCCAATCATATAGAGACATGCTTCATAATAAATGATCAGTCTCCCCCCACCAACATTGTTGTGATTCTTGGCTCTACAACATACAAGGTGTAAGAGAGGTAACAGTTTTTTACCCTCAATATTAACTTCAACCTTGCCTTGTGTACTTTCCTCTTGAGGAATTATATTGGTTTGGCTTATATAATACTGTACCTGTATACAGTCCTGTATATACTATGTCATTCCTTTGTTTAGAGTATGAGGCAGACAGATAAAATTGATCCTATTGTTACACAATATATTAATGTTTATGCTATGTATGCAGGTACACACGTTGCCATCAAGGCTCCAAGTATTGATGAGACCATGTACTGTACGTCAATAGAAAAAGATTAAATTCACTAAACTTTCAAGTTATTTGTGATGGAAATGGCTTGATCATCAATTATTCTGCCAGATTTCCAGGTACTGTACTGTATTTCATGTACCTAGATTTAAATAATGTGTGTAAATAAGAAATTTTGTGTAAGATACTGTTTAGTATATGGTCTATATTATTGCATACCCTTGTATATGAAAAATTTCCCAAAACCTGCATGGTTATATCTCTTTAAAAATCAAGTTTGATATAAAAAGTCTTCCCATTGACACTAGGGTTGCCAAGTGTATTAAATCATTATATATATGTGAGGGCTTCTTGGCATAACATTTGAAGTAGAACCACATGCTTTAATACATGTGTCACTTTGCAGGATCCACTTATGATGCTTACATTTGAAGGAACAGCAACTTGAGGCAACACTTTAGTAGAGGCACTTTGGGGACTACTTACTCCTAGGTTGGTATCATGAGATGTTTTAACAAGTGTACAGTTCTAAGGCTGTATGATATACATATTCCTCCCATGTGAGTTTATGTTTGGTTATATATTGTAACACCCCTATTTTATATGTATTATTATTCGGGATATTTACGGGTGTTGTATATTTATATGTATTAGAATAGGTTTTTAGTGTAGAATTGTAGGGAGTAGCCAGGCGGTGATTTAGGAAAGGAATGTAAAATAATTTAATGGAGACAGGGAATAACCTGCATTTCTAATTATAATATATAATAACGAAGCTAACATTCCTATACTGTTACCGGCATTTAATTGTAACTTGCTTAGAAAATTAATTAGATTAGTTAGGGCCTACAGTCGGGACAGTACATTTTCTTGTTGGCGGAACAATACATGCCTTGAATATGTAAATAACAGTAGTGTAAAACTTTACACAAGGGAGAAAGCAATATATTTGAGCTCACTTATATGTTTAAATTAGGTTATGTAATTATATACACCAGTAAGGGTAGAACTGATGGATTTGCCAGAAATTAAGATGAGTTGGTCACTACTTTGCTTAAGAGAGTGAGAGTGGGGGAGATGATGAGGCGGTACCCTGAGTTGCTACTACCTCATTCTGATCTCGTCTCTGCTGGTGGCAGGTAAGAGTTCCAACTCTCTCTCTCTCATCATAAATATAGTATTGTGAATATAGTGTGGTGAATCTACTAAGTCCCGTGATGGGATATAACTAACTAAGGAATATTGTGTGGTCACATTCAGGCATAGTAAGTAAAGTATGTTTTTTTTCTCAAGCTCATTCTGATCTCGTCTCTGCTGGTGGCAGCCATTAAATAGCATTCTCCCTTGGTGTTAGTGAACCACGTGGTACTAAGAAAATTAACTACATTTGCTGGCAATTTTATAGTTTCATTTATAATATTGAGATTAGGATGTTATTTTTTTTGGTATTAACTATATTTCGGCCTTATTGTGCAAAATTTATTATTAGGAATTATTTGAAATATTGTGGGAGGGGGGACACTTCATGTAATATTTTTTTTTATATGTACTTAGATCTGTCACTAGCGAGGCACGGAATTATTCCTGTCCTAGTAGACAGAAAAGGGAGTAGGAACTGTATTAAGGGAGGGGGGATATTTCATAGTAATAATTGTTTTTGTTTTGGATTTATGTGTTAGCTCTGTCAACTGGCGAGACCCGGAATTATTCCTATCCTAGTTGACAGAAAAGGGAGTAGGTAATATTAGCAAAAGGGGGGGGGGACAGAAATTATTATTATAGGGAACTTGTTGTACTTGTAACAAATAGGTGGATATAATAAACGGGTTTATAATTGTCTGAGTATTTCCGTCACCGATATAACAAATAGACTGTGTACCTATATAGAGGTTAGTTCTCCATTCACAACACTGATCGTACCCCCGTTAAAATTGTAGTCTGGGTTGCTTACTCGCGAGCCTTCTTAACGTAACGTTACGCTACCCTTCCGGTGTGTGCTCACTTGGTTCCTCTGATCGACTTTGGTCTGGTGGTGGCAGCGTTTACCCAGTACTGGAGAGGAGCTGGACTTGTCCTTTGTATGATTTATTTTTGGTATTCGCAAGGCAAGTCCTGTTCCTCATCGGTATCTTGTTTTTTTTTTCCAGACCAGGTTGATACAGCTATAGGATAGAGTTGTAGCATACACTGGTTGTTTTTTTTTATTAAAGGCAGTAGATTTTTGTTTCCCTCCACAAGTAGAGTAAAAATAGAAAAATCAAAGAGTAACGTAAGGGGACAAAAAAAGAGATTTTACACTGGTGCCAGCTAAGGTGGGATAAATCAGCGGAGATCCGTGGAATTGGGTCGGATGTTTAAGGTAGCAATAGTAGGACACAGTCAAGTTCCTCGAGAACTGACGGTTGACGATGCTCAGGTAATTGTTTAGCGATCACCCGGTGCCCGTGCCCAATCATTTTATAGTGATGAGAGATTAAAAAAAAAAAAATAAAAAAAATAAAGAAATAAAATTATTAAAGTAAATTAATGGGTGTAGATAAAAATTAAAACTGTTACAAGTAAAATGATAACACGTAGTGCCGTTAGAGCAGAAATCATGGCAGAAGCATTAGAAGTGCAGAGTGAAGGGGCTGTTGGTGGTGTAGGAGCAATCGAAAAAACAGGGGATCAGGAGATAAATAGCGAAGTAAGATTCGAACTGAGGGAGTTGAGGTTAATGGCAGAACAAGTGGTTGTAATAGCAAAGAAAGTACAGGAGTTACAGGGGTTAGATCATTTAAAAGACGTGATAGAGCAAATTAGTAACTTAACGGAGAGAGTGAGTGAGTTGGAAAGGCCGGTAGAGAGACAATTTGTTCCTCTTATTGAGCGGGAATTTACACCTCCATTCTCACCATCTTTGATGAGACATGAGCCAGTTCAACGACCACAGTTATCCCCAGTTCATCAAAGAATAAATACTCAGGTTTTTCAGCCAACAACAGAAGATTACCATCTACCACCCGTAACTTTTAATCCAAATGTATCAAACCTGGCAAGGAACCGTACTCCACCATTAGTTAAACCCCGTGATATCACTAAACTAGAACTGGATACATTGCAAAGCTTGGATTCCTCGGCTCGGTTACAAATGTTCTTTGAGGCAGTTGAAAGGTGCACAGAAGATTCTTGTACTCGTGTGGAAGTAGCGAAATCCCGAGTAGACAATGATTTAGCAGTCCTAATACATACTGCCCAGAAAAGGGGAGAAATATTTACATGGGGTGATTTGAGAACTTATTTTACGAGAGAATTTAAAGTGGAATTAAATTTTGATCAAGCTTGGAGACAATATGATAAATTTCAGTATGATTGGATAGAAAATCCGCAAACCTTTGCCCATCAATATGAGTGCCATTATGCAGCAATACAGGGTAGATTTCAAGGTCAACAGTTACCAGAAAGGTATAGAATGATAAAACGAAAGTTTTTGCAAGGTTTTCCTCGAAATAATAGGGATAGGCTAGAATCTTTCATGGATGATCATATTCCACTAAAGGATTTCCTTGAAAGAGTAGAAAATGAAAGAATGTTAATGATGCAAAAGCGAGAGCCAATTGAGATATTGCCACAGGCAGATAGGCAAATGGCAAATGAGCCTAACCAAGATAAAGAAAAAGGTGCAGTAGAAATGGAAGTAATACAATTAGGTAAGATGGTAGAGGAATTAAAACGAAATATGGAAAAGTTATCAGGGGGTAAATCCCAAACTACTAAGTATTGCGCTTTTTGTAAAAAGAACACTCATGACTATAAAGATTGTTGGAGCAAACCAGAAAAAGGTAAATGTTTTAAGTGTTTGCGTCCAGGTTGTTGGAGTACTAGTCCCACATGTCCTGGAAAAGCTACTTATAGACCAGGTTTTTCGGGGTATGGCCCTCCACAACATAATGGTACTGGTTATTCTAATTACTATCAAACCAGAAATATAATAGGAACAAGGGAAGATGTGTCACCTGTCATTAATATTATAGTAAATGGTAAGGCGTGTGCAGCTATTATTGACACCGGAAGTGTATAACTTTAATAAAGAAAAGTGCTGTCAAACGGCTAGGGTTACAAATAGATACGACCAAGGGTAGAACTAATCCAGTTGGGATTACTGGAAAACATCTTAAGGTACTAGGTATGGTGCAGATTGAAGTCCATGTGGGAGATCAGGGAGTAAGTAGTCAGTGGGTAACGGTAGTACCAGATGTATATTTAGACAGGGAAATTTTGCTGGGTTGTGAGATAATCAGTAAGTCAAGCTTAACTTGGAATTGTAAGGATAAGGAAATGATTTGGGGAGGTGCTCCGTATCAGGTAAATCATATAAGGTTGTGACGCCGAACGATTAAACAAATAAGGGAGCATACTAAAGCTCAAATTCTTGATGAGAATCGAAGAAAGGTACATATAAAAGATAATGTAAAGTTGGAACCGTACCAAGCCAAGGTCATACGTACAGAAGTGAGTGAGCCACCGGGTACAACACTACTGATTAGGCCCCACAGAAATTGCTCATCACAAACAACTCTTTTGTTAGTAACGGTAGATGCGGAAGGAACTGTTCCCATCACCCTAGATAATACCACCAAAATATCGAAGTTGGTAAAGAAAAATACCATTGTAGCAGTTATCGAGGATGATTCATCAATTAATATTGAGCTTAAATCCCCGGTAAACATAGTGACAATAGCCAATGAATTGATGCCACACCATGATAAAGTAAAAGAGCAAGGTACAAGACAGGAAAGATTGCAACTGTTAATTAACAAACAAAATTGGAAACATCTTGATGAAGAACAATTAAGGCAGCTAACACGAGTTGTCCTAGACCATGATAAATTGTTTATGCTTAGTGAGAAAGAACTTGGAAAGATTGAAGGAGAACCAGCCAATATAGAGGTATCAAATCCGAACCCTTGTAGATCCCCAATGTATCGATATCCCGAACACGCAAAAGAAACAATTGGTAAAATGTTAAGTGAGATGGAAGAACGAGGAGTGATCGAACCCTCAAGTGCAGCGTGGTTATCACCTATAGTGCTTGTTAACAAACCGGATGGTAGCAAACGAATGTGCCTAGACTTTAGAAGGGTTAATGAACACTTGTCAATGGATGTGTTCCCACTACCTAGATTAGATGATTTAGTGGGACATGCAGCCGGGCATCAATTTTATATAACATTAGATTTAAAGGATGCCTATTTTCAAATAGAGTTGAATGAGAAAAGTCGGAACTTAACCACCTTTTCGGATGGGGTATCATTGTACCGTTTCCGAAGGTTACCCTTTGGACTGAGTTGTGCACCAGCCATCTTTTCTCGCAAAATGGCTGAGCTATTAAACCCATTGTTACGTGAGGGATGGGTTAAAAATTACTTAGATGATGTTATTATATGGGCTGATGATTTTTCACAATTAATGCAACGCCTTAAAAAATTATTCCAATTATTCAGTGAACAGGGTGTAAAACTAAACCTAACCAAGTGTGATTTTGTAAAAAGAGAGGTAAAGTTTCTGGGACATAAGGTATCAAAGAATGGTAGTTTGCCAGATCCTAAGAATTTGGAGGCCATAAGTAAACAGTTACCACCAAGTAATGTAAAGGGAGTCAGGCGTTTCATCGGAATGTGTGGATTTTATAGGAGCTTTGTACCAAATTTTTCTAAAATTGCCACACCCTTAACCAATCTTACGAGGGCTAACACTGTTTTTCAGTGGAATGATAAGTGTCAGGAAGCCTTCGAAATACTAAAGGAAAAATTAATGACACCTCCTATTTTAGCTAAATACCAACCAGAATTACCCCTAGTATTAGTCACCGATGCTAGTGATGAGTATGTAGGAGCGGTCCTACATCAGGTACAGTCTGTTACAGTTCCGACTGGGCCACCCAGTATCGAGAAATCGTAGATGTGGCAGCAGTGTGTGTGTGCTCGAAAATTATATGGATCGTCAACACTCTCCCTCTGTAGTGAACATGACTCTGCCTCAAAGTTCATTCCATAGATGGCGCTTTGTAGTTGTGGAAGGAATGTGGACTGCAGGGTTGCAGTTTCGGGAAACAGCTATGCTCGTGCCAATGAGTCATGAGCTCTCAGGCAGAGTGGTTGAGGAATGCTGACATGGAAATTTAGAACCTATATTACACAATGAGTAGGTGAAGCTAAGGTAAAGTTGTTCGTAGCCTGGACAGTGAATATTTCTTCTTAATGGTTATCATGTTTGGCATGCAACATTGCTCAGCCGTTCTGACAGAGTTCACGTCTCGTTGCCACGATTGTTATCTTGTTTTTCTACCAACTAGGATCGGGCAGATAGGTTGTTTTCTTTGTCCATCATATTTTGGTAAGCATAATTTGAGATCACTTTTGATTTCGTATTATATTTGTAAGTCAGGTTACAATGTATTACATGCATAGTAAAATTCCTTCATTGCTAAATACTTTCTCTCTCTCGTAATAAAAATTTTAAAGTCAACTGTAATTCTCTCTCTCTCTCTCTCTCTCTCTCTCTCTCTCTCTCTCTCTCTCTCTCTCTCTCTCTCTCTCTGAAATATACACCATCTTATCTTATCCTATCTCTATTCTAATGACATCGAACAGAGAGTGAGGACCAATTCCACAGTTGTTCGTTGTGATTTGTTAGCACCCAAACGAAAGAAACTAAACTGTGTAAATGACTTGTGTCTGATTTATTGGAAGCATCTGATGAGTAAAGTATACAGCTATTGTAATAATACAAATGCTCAATTGATAGTTTTGGTGAATAGGAATAATCAGCTTTTGGGAAATAACGAAGCCTTACAAGTGTGTTTGGGGAGGACTCTGACAAAATGACTGTGGAATCAGTACTGGCTCCCTGACATTCTGCGTTAATAAACAAATTAGTAGTGTCGAAATAAGCGATCGTTTTGCCAGTGATAATCAACTCGCATTGATTGTTAACTGGGTTATGTTTGTTTTGAACCCACAGGTGAACGGGGAAGAGGGATCACTCCTAACGACCAAACGTGTGTTTAACCTACTAATAGATTACCCCAAGTTTTGCTAATAGATACATTAATGTGTGCATAGTAGTAGGTGATCTACCAAATTTGCACACCGTTCACATAATGATGGATTTATTCCAGAGATAACGGTGTGTGGCTGTGGAGAAGAGAAGGGCGAAGTCTCAGAAAGTAGCCTAGGTGGGCAAGGTGAACTTTGTTGGAACCCCATAGAGAACGTGTGGGCTAATATGATCAACTGCTGGGAGCCAGAGATGGTGGAGCGGAGACTGGAGGCACTAATGGCTCATACCCAGGCTCAGTGGGAGATGTTCCGCAACAAACCTAACAAATTCGACGCATTGTAGCCTCTGTGCCCGATAGACTGCGTGCCGTCATAGAGAAGGAAGGTGGCTGGACTGGATATTAATTGTCAATGTAAATAAAAAAATATTTTGTTTAAATAAATGTTGTTGGGTTGTCAAGGATTGTATAACTCCTACTTTGCCTATTTACATTTATAGAGTGTTCCTGTCTATTGAAATTATGAACCTGTAAAGATGACGAAAGTAGAGAATAACCAGAGTTTTATCTTTCCCCCGGCCAACGAGGGTTCAACCGCCGATTTTACAGCTGGTTAGCATATTTCTCGAATTTGGCTGGAGAGCAAGAAGTGCTGGGACGAAATGAAGGAAAATTGCTCCTAACATTTAGGAATAAAAGTAACCATAGGAAATTTTTTAAATAGTCTCATTGTCTTTCCCAGCTCATTTTACCTACTTGACTGCATTTCAACCCAACCATAGTTAATCTAACCTAACTGAACGGATTGCATTGACCAGGTCAGACTTGAAAAATATGCCTCCGAATAGGGGACCCTCTGAGTGTGCAGCGTGTTTTAAGATGTGATCTCGGGCACGGACGCGAATATTTCATATTTCTTTATAATGCAAGTAAATCTTGGTTTAATCACGTGTTCTGTCTGACTTTTACTAGGTGCTAATTTTCTTTAGGATTATTACACATACAGCATGATATCGGTAATGTCAATGTAGACACATTCTTCTTTAATTTGTGTAGCTAACGTTATCCATTCATTACTTGATGACTCGAGAAAAAGATACACAGAATATGCGAGAGGGATAGTTTCGGAGTAATTTCATAATTCGTAGGATTTATGGTAACGGGTGATACAATAAACAAAGTAATAAAAATCTTTAGGATCTTATCATTATAAGGAGTCGTTACTCTGAAACGCTCATCAAATACTGACTGGCAAACTACATTCCTAGTTAAAGTAATGACCCTACGTATCCGTGTGCACAACCGGTGCCTTCCAGTGAACTTCACCTTGCCCACCTACTTTCCGAAACTTCGCCCTTCTCTTCCCCACAGCCACACACCGTTAGCTCTGGAATAAATCAATCATTATGTGAACGATGTGCAAATTTGGTAAAACACCTACTGTTATGCACACACTATTTTTCACTACAAAAGGTTAATTAGCAAAAATCGGGGTAATCTATTAGGAGGTTAAACACACGTTTGGTCGCTAGGAGTGATCCCTCTTCCCCATTCAGGTGTGGCTTCTAAACAAACATAACCCAGTTAATATAGCAATCAATGCCAGTTGATTATCATTGGCAAATTGATTGGTTGATTGATTGATTTTTGGCGCTGCAACATCGAGATCATATAGCGCCAGAAGAAGGTGATAGAAGAGGTGGGACAGCAAGCAGGAAGGAAATAGAAAGAAAAGAGACAGTTGAATAACTGAAAGAGATTGGCTGGGGCCGAAGGGGCGCCAAAACCCTTAAAGTATTGCCCTCTATCACTACCGGCAATACCCCCCTACGGGGTCTAAAGGAGAAAGAGAGAAGAGGTGGAGATGAGGGAAAAATGAAGAAAGAACAGGATAAGAAAAGTGAAGAAGTTAGAAGGAGGTGAAGAAGAATCTATCATTGGCAAAAAGATCACATATTTCGACACTTATTTGCTTAACGTAGAATGTCAAGGAGTCAGGGCCGGTCCCACATAGTCATTTTGTTTGTCAGATTCCTCCCCAAACACACTTGTAAGCCTTCGTTACTTCCCAAAAGCTGAGTATACCTATTCACCAAAACTATCAAGCACTAGTATTATTACAATATCTGTAAACTTTACTCATCAGATTAATCCAATAAATCAGTCAAAAGCCATTTACACAGTTTAGATTCTTTCGTTTGGGCGCTAACAAACTACAACGAACAACTGTGGAATTGGTCCTAAATCTCCATACGATTTCATATCTAAATAGACTGGATAAGATAAGATAGTGTTCATTTGAGAGAGAGAGAGAGAGAGAGAGATTACAGTACACTTTAACGTGAGAGAGAAAGAGAGAGAGTGAGAAGGAGTATTTAGTAATGAAGGAATTTTACTATGCATGTAATACATTGTAACGTGACTTACAAATAAAATACAAAATCAGAGGTGAACATCAAATAATGCTTACCAAAATATAATTGCCAAAGCAAACAACCTATCTGCTCGATCTGCTCGAGTTGGTAGAAAAACAAGAAAACAAGGCAATGTTGCATGCTAAACATGAAATCCATTTAGAAAAAATATTCACTGTTCAGGCTACGAACAACTTTACCTTAGCTTCACCTACTCATTGTGTAATGTAGTTAAATTTCCATAATAGCATTCCTCAACCATTCTGCCTGAGAGCTCATGACTCATTGGCACGAGCATAGATGTTTCCCGAAACTTCAACCCTGCAGTCCACATTCCTTCCACAACTACACAGCGCCATCTATGGAATGAACTTTGAGGCAGAATCATGTTCACTACAGAGGGAGAGTGTTGACGATCCGTATAATTTTCGAGCACACACACACTGCTGCCACATCTACGATTTCTCGATACTGGGTGGCCCAGTCGGAACTGTAACAGACTGTACAAGTAGACCAGACAGTCCGACCATTAGGATATTTTTCAAAGAAACTTAATTCTTGTGAAAAAAGATATAGTGTAACCGACAAGGAGGCAATGGCAGTGGTATTGGCGTGTCGCCATTATCACCATTATTTGTGGGGAACAACATTCGTAATTCAAACCGATCATCAACCACTAACCAGTATTTTCCGACGTAGAACAAAGTCACCAAGGGTCACCAGATGGATGTTAGAGATGAGGGAATATAACTTCCAAATAAGATATGTAAAGGGGAAAGACAACGTAGTGGCAGACCAATTATCTAGGCCAGTACAAGTAATATCACGCCCACCAGTATTTACATGGTTGGGGTTGACAAAGGAAGCATTTATGCAGGCCCAGAGAAATGATGCCACCTGGAGTGAATTGCTTGACTATTTTGAGGGAGGTCAGGTGCCCAGGCGGAAAATAGCCCGAGCCACTTTAGACCAATTTGAAGTAAATGAGGGAATCCTCCATTATGTGAGGACTTATGAAGATGAGAGTTATTATTATACTGTAGTTGTACCTACAACCTTAGTAAAGGTAGCATTAGAACTAGCTCATGATCAGTCAGGACATTTTGGACAATTTAAAACTATTAAGAAAGCAGAGGAATTGTATTATTGGCCAACATTACGGTCTGATGTAGTCAAATAAATTAAACAATGTCTAAATTGCCAGCAATATAAGTATAATAAGGGTCTGTCCCAGCAATATCAAGAACTACCCACCATCATACAACCCTTAGACAGAATTGCCATAGATTTGACTGATATGACCTCTGGTGCAGAGGGTAACAGATATATCTTAACTATCATAGACCATTTTTCACGGTACACCAAATTTTACCCCCTAAAAAGTATACACGCCAAGGGAATTGTTGCTAGGCTCACCCAGTTTGTTACAGACTTTGGCGGCCCTAGATCGTTGCTGTGTGACAACGCCAGGGAGTTTACCGGCCAAGAAATGCGGACCTGGGCAGACCAGCATGGTGTGGAACTACTATTCTCCACACCTTATCATCCCCAGTCCAACGGGATGATCGAGAGGATGCACCGGACCCTGAAGACGGTGTTGGCCCAGCTGTGTGAGGGCTATCCACAACGTTGGCCTTCCATGCTGGCCGAATGTCAGTCTGTGATGAACTCAGCCGTCCACAGTAGTACCAAGGTGACGCCTTATGTGGCATTCTTCGGGAGACATCAGCCCCGCAACATCTCGGCACCGCTACTAAATATTCCATCCGATACTGACAATACAGGAAGAATGAAACAAATGATACAAGAAGCAAGTACGGTATCACTTAGGAGGTATCGGGCGGTAGCCAATAGGCATAGAAAAAATGAAAAGGTAGAACGAGGAGCACTAGTGTGGGTAAAACAGGAAACAATTATACCGGGTACCTGTGCCAAACTGAACCAGAAATGGAAGGGCCCATATAAAGTGGTAGAAGTTATAAGAAATGGATTGGTGTATTTATTAGAGGACCCATTTACTGGGAAAAACATCCAGAGGGCTGCAGAAAAAATCAAGCCCTATGTGAGCAGAAATGACCTAATAGTGCAACCAGAGGAAGTGGAAGAAGGTGATGGACAAGATGAGGAGGAGGATATGGTACTTCCTCCACGACAGAGACGACCTCCCAGAAGGCTTCTGGAGGAAATTTAGAAAATAAGAAAAAGGGAAGTTAGAAAATAACCAAAAAAAGGAAAAATTGTTATAAATGAATATATTGGAAAAATAGAAAATAAACCAAATAGGAAATAGATGTAAAAAAAAATGAATATATGGAAAAATTAGAAAAATAATCCAAATAATGGGAAATAAATGTGATAAAATAATATATTGAAAATTAGAAAATATAACAGTGGAAATTAAAAGTAGAAAACAAAATAGGGCAAAAGTTGAAAAGAAAAAGTTGGAAAAATGTCATGGTTCCCTATGTCCTGAAGTCAAAAGAGGGCACCATTCATCACTAGAGCTAGAAACCCAGCTCATAATTTTTTTTGTGTGTAGTTAAGGGTGTTAAGTGACACTTAGTTTTAATGGGAAGAGGAGGTGATGGTGGGGAGGAGATATCCACCCCTCCATTTCCATAGGGCTCTTCCAGTATACAGTCAGGGCCATTGTCGGGGCCCCTGTATCACTTACTGCATTCCGGGTTATCATGCCTTGCAGAGTCTGAGGTTTGAATGGAGGAGTGAATGATAAAAGAATGAATGAATAGAATGTATGAAAACTCAGATAATGTTTGGGATAATCGCGGGTGGGTTTAGTGACGGTAGAACCTTAAGGAAGTTCTCCCGGGGTTATGGAACTTGACAGAGGATTCTGACTGGGACGAGGTGTCAATGATATCTAAGGTATTTAAAGTAAGGTAGAGAATTCTTTCCTGCGGGAAGGGGATACAGTCTAAAGACTGGGGAGGAGAAAAAGTTGGCAGTGTATTAACACTGACTAACCAATTAGGATGAATAGTGTCTGATATTGTTCAGTAAGGTGTAGTGATAGTGATAAACGGAATGAATGTAAAGAGTAAATGGGGGGGAATTGAACTAAATTTTTTTTAAGGGAAATAGATAAATTAATTTTCACTGTAAGTTCCAGCTAAGGAAGGTGGGACGTGTGTAACACCCCTATTTTATATGTATTATTATTCGGGATATTTACGGGTGTTGTATATTTATATGTATTAGAATAGGTTTTTAGTGTAGAATTGTAGGGAGTAGCCAGGCGGTGATTTAGGAAAGGAATGTAAAATAATTTAATAGAGACAGGGAATAACCTGCATTTCTAATTATAATATATAATAACGAAGCTAACATTCCTATACTGTTACCGGCATTTAATTGTAACTTGCTTAGAAAATTAATTAGATTAGTTAGGGCCTACAGTCGGGACAGTACATTTTCTTGTTGGCGGAACAATACATGCCTTGAATATGTAAATAACAGTAGTGTAAAACTTTACACAAGGGAGAAAGCAATATATTTGAGCTCACTTATATGTTTAAATTAGGTTATGTAATTATATACACCAGTAAGGGTAGAACTGATGGATTTGCCAGAAATTAAGATGAGTTGGTCACTACTTTGCTTAAGAGAGTGAGAGTGGGGGAGATGATGAGGCGGTACCCTGAGTTGCTACTACCTCATTCTGATCTCGTCTCTGCTGGTGGCAGGTAAGAGTTCCAACTCTCTCTCTCTCATCATAAATATAGTATTGTGAATATAGTGTGGTGAATCTACTAAGTCCCGTGATGGGATATAACTAACTAAGGAATATTGTGTGGTCACATTCAGGCATAGTAAGTAAAGTATGTTTTTTTTCTCAAGCTCATTCTGATCTCGTCTCTGCTGGTGGCAGCCATTAAATAGCATTCTCCCTTGGTGTTAGTGAACCACGTGGTACTAAGAAAATTAACTACATTTGCTGGCAATTTTATAGTTTCATTTATAATATTGAGATTAGGATGTTATTTGAAATATTGTGGGACCCCCTCCCACAATATTTCAAATAATTCCTAATAATAAATTTTGCACAATAAGGCCGAAATATAGTTAATACCAAAATGTACTTAGATCTGTCACTAGCGAGGCACGGAATTATTCCTGTCCTAGTAGACAGAAAAGGGAGTAGGAACTGTATTAAGGGAGGGGGGATATTTCATAGTAATAATTGTTTTTGTTTTGGATTTATGTGTTAGCTCTGTCAACTGGCGAGACCCGGAATTATTCCTATCCTAGTTGACAGAAAAGGGAGTAGGTAATATTAGCAAAAGGGGGGGGGGGGACAGAAATTATTATTATAGGGAACTTGTTGTACTTGTAACAAATAGGTGGATATAATAAACGGGTTTATAATTGTCTGAGTATTTCCGTCACCGATATAACAAATAGACTGTGTACCTATATAGAGGTTAGTTCTCCATTCACAACACTGATCGTACCCCCGTTAAAATTGTAGTCTGGGTTGCTTACTCGCGAGCCTTCTTAACGTAACGTTACGCTACCCTTCCGGTGTGTGCTCACTTGGTTCCTCTGATCGACTTTGGTCTGGTGGTGGCAGCATTTACCCAGTACTGGAGAGGAGCTGGACTTGTCCTTTGTATGATTTATTTTTGGTATTCGCAAGGCAAGTCCTGTTCCTCATCGGTATCTTGTTTTTTTTTTCCAGACCAGGTTGATACAGCTATAGGATAGAGTTGTAGCATACACTGGTTGTTTTTTTTTATTAAAGGCAGTAGATTTTTGTTTCCCTCCACAAGTAGAGTAAAAATAGAAAAATCAAAGAGTAACGTAAGGGGACAAAAAAAGAGATTTTACAATATGTATGTACAGTATGTATAAATAGTTCATCTTTCTGGTAACAATGTGTTGCAGGTGACAGTGGGTACCCATTGGAGCCTTTTCTCATGACCCCAGTCACCAATCCCACAAATGAGGCAGAAGAACTCTACTACAGGGCCCTTGTAAGAACAAGGGTCATTGTGGAGCTGACCTTAGGAGTTGTGAAAAATTGCTTCAGGTTAGGAAGTGACTTCTTAATATCCCTTCGGTTTCAACAAATCACAAGCAAACTCTATATATAGTTATAATTTGCTCCCTCTCCAAACCTCAATTCTAATTTCATAAGAGTTTCCAATCAATGGCAAGGTTTCTAAATCTTTTGACTTTATAATGAAATGAAAATTTCACCTTTATTAATGTATTTCATATGATTACTTTTTGTTCACATTGGTTCATAAAATCCACTGTTACATTTTCCTTTTATATCCCTCTAATAAATGGTATCTAACAGATGTATTCATCGGTTTGGTGGAGAATTACAGTACACTCCTTTGAGATCTGCAAAGATTGTAAGTGCTTGTCTCCTGCTGCACAACCGGTGTGTCAGTAGGAGTATTCCTGACCCTAACAATGTAAGTATACACTGTGGCTTAGTATTTATTGTAGCATTAACTTACCTTACTGTGCTACTATATAAGTACAATGAGACACAAGTAATTACTTCAATTACAGTAATTATTATAATACTGTACAATGCAATCTCTGCAATTGCACTGCTTCAACCCTGAAGTTTGTCTTAATATATCAATGTTTTTCAGTGATTTCTAAAATCCCTTAATACCTTCATTTTCCAGCATCTACCAGAAGAGGACATGCCTATTGAGGCCCATTTAGTTGGAGCTGGTGATCGTGGTGGCATGGGTAGACAGACACGTGACGAGATCATACCGGAGTTTTATGGTCGAATGGGGGTTTAAAAAAATAAAATTATGTCTTGGTTACTAGTGTATTTATTTACCAACTTATTATGTCTGTGTCTGTTGGTGTTTTGCTATATGTTTTTTTAATGTGGCATGTGACAGAATGTTTGGTAACATTGGTACAGTATTGGCATGCAGAATCACCAAACTATATATATACTGTATATCTATTTCCTAAGTTGGTGTTATCGGTTATATTGACATTACGATTACATGGTTTTTCCAATGGGATCTTGAATGTTTATTGTGTTGCTGGAATGTGTGACTGTATGCAGTTCAGTGTTATTTACAGTATGCTCCTAACTTAGCTAGGAGCATGCTATTACTGTCTTCCCTACCATGACAACACTGTATGCTCCTAGCCAAATTAGTAGCATACTGTATGCAACACATCCTGATCCAAAGTTATTTTCCTTATTTCTCAATAAACACTCTTACAATAGTAGCCAGCACTATAATGGATTCAGCTGCTTGTCTCTGTGCTGCTGCACTTTCTCTAATAGCAGCTGTGGCTTCCTGCTGACTCCATCATCACTTCTAGGATGTCCCTAATGTCCTCTTGTGCATGGAGGAAGTGTGGCAACAATACGTATTCTGCTGTGTGTTCAGAATAAACAATGTTATTAAATGATCTTCAGAGAATGGATCATGGATTCACCACTATAAGCACTGACAGGAGGTGGGAACAGGATTAGAATATTGGGTATTAGTTAGATGGCAGAGCACAGAGTGCTACGAAAATAGAACACAGTACACTACTGTAAATACAGTACTGTGTTATACATCATTGTTTTAAACAAAATACAAGTATGTTGATAATTAATGAAATGCTAAAACCAAGTACTGTATACTGAATGATTAATGTAATTACCATACAAAGAGTGCATAAAATCAATAAGCATTTCATAACCTTTTCATTATTTACATTTCGTATGACTCCAAAAACTATTTTCAGATACTAAATAAACATTCTGTGGACGTACCTGCTGTGTTTGAAATGAAAAAATCGAGTACACTCAGTAGAGCGATACGAAGACACTTGTTTTGACAGCTGCCAGCTGATCGCGGTTTTTAAACAAACGCGCCATGTCACACGCTTCGTGATTGGCTACGAGGTGTCCATGACGTCATTGATGACTCTAGCCAATCAGAGGCGTGTACCAGTTACCGCGCTCCTAACAACAGGCGGGCAGAGGCTTCTTGGATCAGGGCGAAGTTAACGACGCCTGCGTGTAGTTAGTTATTACCGACATCGGTATTAACGACGCGTCGCTAAACAATCTCTTTGGATTCCACCCCTGGGGCCGGATTCTCAAAACGGTTCTTAACTTAGGACATCCTATCTCATTTGGGACGTCCTATCTCACTTAGGACGTCCGATCTTAGGAACAGTTTAGGACATCCTATTTCGTGTCGTAAGTCCCGATACTCAAAACATTTTTCGGACGTCCTAAACTGTTCCTAAACACTTGGGACGTCCTATTCCTCTAGGACCTCGGAAAACCTTCAGCCAATCAGGTGGCGTCTTTCAAGTGTATCCAGCCAATAGAAAGCAATGAATGCCACTGTGCCAATAAGGATCCTATCAGCTGTGTTATGTAAACATAAAGGGACGCTGGGAGCGTGTGACGTAGTGCCTACAGCCTTATCTCTCTCTTATCGCCCGCAAAGAGACTGTCAGCATCAGTGGTAACGTCGCACGAAGTTTTGAAGCCATCATTCTGCCATGTCACCACCAGAGAAGAAAAGAACAGCTGCGAACATCACAGACGAAGAGTTACTGATGATGCTGCAAGAAATGGCAATGAGGAAGACAGTGAAAATGTGTTTATTATCCTCTGTAATAACTGCTAAAGAGAAAGACAATGAGTGGAGGGCAGTCACCGAGTCTGTGAACAGCATTAGCAGAGTCTCGAGGGATGTGCAGGAAGTTAAGAAAAAATTCAGAACTTTCAGGTCCGACGTGATAAAGAAGGCAGCCAAGGAAAGGAGTGAAATTAGAGTGACAGGTAAGTCCTTACATCATTGAAAATTGATGTTCATAATAACCATTAAATATTAGTTTCTCTATGGTATTTATTTACTGTATTGCCATTGTGTAGTAGATTGTTTCTTCCATTGTTACTCACAAGTAGACCTATATGGACCTTTCTTCATAACGGTTTGCCCCAGTTAGGTCCCGGTAGTCTGCTGTGGTTCTGAGGTTTGGTTAGGTCAGGCTAATTCCCAAAACCTGACTTGGGAAAAACATATTAGAGAACTGCATTAGAGTAAATATTTTCAGTTGTTCTTGCATTATACTTTTAATAGTGTGCATTATAGAATTTGTTAACTCAGCCATTAGGTTAGGTATGTAATTTAAGAAAAGCATGATACTAAAAATTTACCGGAAATTTTGGGTACAATATGTAGGCTACCTTAAGTGATCATTAAATATGATGTAGGATAGTTTTAGGAATTCCATCTACTAATGTAATGTATTGAGAAAGATTGGCAGAATTATACTTCACAATACAGAAAGAAATTAAGCATTCAAGAAGCTCAATACAGTATACTGTACTAGAGTTTGACTACTTAAAGCAATGCTGCAACGATACTACTGTTCATCTTAGATATGACTGTAATTTCATGGCTTTTACAGGTGGTGGAATACCTGACACAAAGGACTGGAAGCCTACAGAGGAGGCAATGCTTGCTCTCATCGAGACAGAGGCTATTGAAGGGATCTCTGGCCCTTTCGAAAGCGAGGTCATCACTGCTGGTAAATTTGACTAATTTTTACGGAGTGCATATTGTGACTATGTTCTCTCAAAGAAGATAGTGGAAGGGCTGTGTAGGGGATTGTCATGCTTTCCTCGGTGACTTTGTATTGTTAGGTCAGGTACGTTAAGGTCTAAAATAACTTATAGAGTGCAGTGGAATGCAAGGCCCCAATTCTGTACTGTATTTGTGTCCTTTTTATGCATGCAGTATTATGGTTATTATGTGTTGTTTGTTACTACAAAAGCTCAAAGTAAACATGTTGCATTAGTACTGGATATACTGTTGCATAACACCGCACATATTATTGTTACAGATGAGCCTCTGCCATCGACCTCTGCTGCTAGTGTTGTCAGACCCATGCCGTTGACAGGGACACTTGATGAGCATGCACCACAACCCAGTAAGTAGATGCGTAATTGGTAGTGAAGATGTTATTGAGCTTAGCTGATGTTCATTATGTAATCTTCAGTAGGTTGACGAGATGCAATACATATTGTATTGAAGATGTTGTTCACCAGTGGTTCTCAATCTTTTTTCAGTGATGGCACCCTGAATTTATATAATCCTTTCTGTGGCACCCCTTTTTCACCATCACCCCTCCTCACATGAATTAACTTTTGATATACAATTGTAGCTGTTTAAATTACTTTAATTAATTATTTAAAATTATTATCCATACTCAAACCAAAATTAATATATGATGGTACAGTACATGCCCAAACATAGAAACTGATCAGTAGAATTAGATTCAGAATATAAGAAGTAGATTAATTTAAGAGTTATAAATGCAGACTAGCATAAAAAGAAGAAAAAAAAAGGCCTGATAATCACTGATAATCAAATAAGCAAAACAAACAAAAGCTAACCTGATTTAGTGAGATACATGTGGTTACATTTGGTTATGCAAGGAGTACTATTACATTCTATTGCCGTTATTATTATTATTATTACAAGTGTGCAAAAGGAAATATCTACCTATATTTTAGAAAAATATTAGAGCGAGTACCTTCCTACACCGACAATTAATTATAGGCAGACTGCTACAAACAGTTTTACAAATGTACCTTGAGATGATCTAGCCAAGACAAAATTCATGACAATCTTGTGGCACCCCTAGGCACTGTCCATGGCACCCCAGGTTGCCGCGGCACCCGTGAGAACCACTGTTGTACACAATAATCAGCAGATGCAGAATGGTGATGTAGGTAACTTACGTTTGTTTTCTCTTGCTGTTCAGGCCAAGAGTGATTGTATTTATATATGTTGGGTGACAGTGAAATGTATGTACAGTATTACCAAAGAAACTGCAATGCAGACAGGAGACTTTGAGGAAGGCCCCGTGTTTATTGCCCCCACTATGCATCGCAGTTCCTTTTTCATTGTAACCATATTACATAAACACCACAGCATTTCTTATTGTTACAGATGAGCCTCAGTCTACCTCTGGTGCTGCTAGAGCCAGGCCATTGTCAACGACGTTTCACCTGGAACCCTCTACCTCCTGGGACAATCAGGGACTTGGAAGATATTTTGGTGGCAGGAGTAGATGACACAACACGCCACTCTACAATGTCTGTGGAGTCATCCCAATCACTGCAGAACATATTGACTTTGAGAGTTCAGGCCTGTTAGAAAATATCCAAAGTCACGAACCATCAGGCAACATCACCATTCCCCACTAGCCACCTCCCTCTTGTTCCTTACCCCTTCATTCCTCCTACTATATTCCCACTTACCCCTAACCTTCATCCTTACCAACACCGCAAAATGGTCGGAGCATTGGACCATTCCTCTCACCACTTTTGCATCGTACACATCCTTCCTCAACCTTTCATCCACTGCCACAATGTGATACTGTGCCAAACTCAGTAGGTTATTTTATAGTGTGCTGTTTCTGTACAGTTGAATGTAATACAGAATTATATTTTCAGAAAGTCTTTATTACTGGTAAAATGTAGTTTTGAGTGTTATTGTAGCTGTACAGTGATTATGCTAACAGAACTCTCACTACCTCACTAACTTTAATTTTGTTTTCAAATGTGATTGTATTTTGGGTGTGTCATGTTGCTGTGATAATATTTTATTTCAGTATTGTATTAATTTTTAAGTTTTCTAGCTTAGTCAAGTTTGGCCTGAACTAATCAAATGTTCGGCCCCTTGTCTATACTGTACTGTATTGTTCATCAGTATTAGTAGTTTGTTGGAAAAACTTGATATGAGAAACATTAATTTCTTCAGGAAGAAACATTTTTTATATTTACAAACAATGTGATAATGTGCCAAACTCAGTAGGTTATTTTATAGTGTGCTGCTTCTGTACAATAAACAGTTGAATGTAATACAGAATTATATTTTCAGAAAGTCTTTATTACTGGTAAAATGTAGTTTTGAGTGTTATTGTAGCTGTACAGTGATTATGCTAACAACTCTCACTACCTCACTAACTTAAATTTTGTTTTCAAAAGTAATTATATTTTGGGTGTGTCATGTTGCTGTGATAATATTTTATTTCTGTATTGTATTTAATTTTATAGTGTGCTGCTTTTGTACAATAAACAGTTGAATCTAATCTGAATTATATTTTCACAAAGTCTTTATTACTGGTAAAATGTAGTTTTGAGAGTGTTATTGAGATAAGTAGGAGATGCATTAATTAACAACAATGGATTTATTTCATTTTACCAAGTTTATTTCATACAAAGAAATTATCTACAATATTATTACGTGTTTGGAAGCATTCTCAGCCAACAAATGTACTACCGAGTTCACCACTACTCACACTTGACTGAGTCACTCCAGCAGAGTCTCCAATCACACTTTGAAAGGTTCCACTAGCTAGTAGGCTACTCGTAGAGTTACTAACACTTGCGTGTGTGTTGGTATAGCATGAGATCTCCTCGTTCGTCGACGAACATGTGGGTCAAGTTCCTGGCACAAGTTCAAGATTTCTTGCCGAGGAAATCTATAATAGCGAAGTAAATGTTCTTCACTAACATGTAGTGGGTCCAATGGATCCCTATACACTCTTTCCCTCCATAGGCGACGCCTATTCTCATACGCAAACCACAGTTCTATCACGTTTAGCACTCGGTGTTCAGTTCATTCAGCTCTCCCACAACAACAATGTTCACACGTGACGTGGGTGATGGTGTTTTGGTGGGATAGCACGGGGAGAGCCACGGGAGGATCGCTCTTTCGACAAATTTAACGTTTTCTATGAAGTGTAGGGGGCGCTGGGTAGGGGTAGTACCTTTGAAACTTGACAGCTGCACTCACAAGAGTGGTCAGGCTCACTGGTCCCCGCCCATCTCCTAATCTCTCACGTACTGGCTCCAAGTGCCACACCTCGGAAAACCGCTTCAGCTGGCGGGCTAAACGTCGTGAGGGGGTGATGATGACATGGCATCACTGGGCGGACGAACTTTATGCAAGTCAACGGCCAGGGCGGAAGAGTTCACCAAGCTGAGCTTAACGGCCACATGTCCGTGATCAGGGCGAGCCAGTCAAGAGCTGGATATCGGTCGTAGTCAGGCCTGGAGAGGGATGGGCTCCGCCAGGCTGTATTTGCCTCAGATACGCTACATGATGAAGAACAACACACAGGAATCCATACCGGCTCGGACGTCGCCCGGGTCAACAAGGTCCGCGCCTTTCGTCGCACATCAGGGCGGAGGTGATAAGTTGGCTACTGGTGCAACACTAAAGAACAGAATCCGAGGGCGGGAAAACATCTCTATTGCCACGTGGAATGTCAGAACCCTCTCCCAACCAGGAAAACTTCAAGAGCTTATGCATGAACTGGAAAGATATACCTGGCATATCGTGGGACTCTGCGAGGTCAGATGGAAGAATGCAGGAGAATTTCAATGCGATGAAGGACACACACTTTACTACAGTGGTGAACAAGACAAGCATATTAATGGAGTTGGCTTCTTAGTTAACAAGACCATTCAGAAAGCAATACTTGGATGTCACCAAGTATCAAGCAGGCTCATTTCTATCCGACTAAGAGCTAAACCATTTAACATCACAGTGGTTCAAGTCTATGCACCAACATCAGACTATGATGAAGAAGTAATAGAAGAATTCTATAACCAACTCCAACTCATTATAGTAAAGGTCAACAAAAAGGACATTTTGATCATCCAAGGAGACTGGAATGCCAAGGTGGGAGTAGACGCCCTAAATGATTGGAGTGAATACTGCGGTCCATCGTCAAACAGTTCAACCAATGAGAGAGGCTTTCGACTGTTGGAGTTTGCTAGCTACAACAATATGACACTAGCAAACACACTTGGTACCCACAAGGAATCCCGGCGCTGGACCTGGCATGCACCAAACGGACTACATCACAACCAGATTGACTATATACTGGTACAGAACCGTTTTCGGTCAAGTATTAATATACCAAAAACTAGGACATTCCCAGGAGCAGACATAGGAAGTGACCATGATCTGGTGATACTGAACCTGAAAATAAGATTGAAGAAAATCAAACCCGCTAAGAACATGAGACTGAAGTTCAACATAGAGAAACTAAAAGACCCAAGCATTAGAGAAACATTTCAAGTCACTATAGGTGGGAAATTTGCACCACTGCTAGCACTGGAGGAAGACACTGAAACAATGACCACCAGGTTCAATGCAATAATGACAGAGACAGCAAACGAAGTTCTGGGCAAACATCGGCATAAAAACAAGCCATGGGTCACAGATGATATTCTTGAATTATGTGATTTGAGAAGAGAACTGAAAAAAACAAAGAACACAGAGAGAGGAGCAAAAGAATATAGAGAATTGAATAAAACAGTCAGGAATGAAATGCGGAGGGTAAAAGAGGAATGGATTGAGAGCCAGTGCAGTGAGATTGAAGATTGTTTTAACAGGAATAACACCAAAAGAGCCTACCAAATAGTAAATGACCTAACCAAACCAAGACAACAAAAAAGTAACAACATCCAAGACAAGCATGGGAATTGCCTAACAGAAAAAGACGAAATCTCAAAGAGATGGACTGAATACTGCTCAGAGCTCTATAATCACCAAATAAATGGTGATCCTACAGTTCTTAATTGCCCACAATCAACAAACTTAGATGATTTCCCCATACTAAGAGAAGAAATAGAACTAGCCATAAAGTCGCTTAAAAATGGCAAAACACCAGGAATTGACAACATACCAGGTGAATTAATACAAAATGGAGGAGAAAATATGACAATCTTTTTAACTCGGTTATGCAACAGGATCTGGGAGACAGGGGAATGGCCTTCAACATGGACACAATCACTCATCATCACACTTCACAAAAAAGGAAACATTCAGCAATGTTCAAACTACAGAACTATAAGTCTCATCAGCCATGCAAGTAAAGTGATGCTAAAGGTGATTCTGAATAGACTTACTCCTCAAGCAGAGGAAATTATTGCTGCAGAACAGGCTGGCTTCCGCAAAGGAAGAAGCACTACAGAACAAATCTTCAATCTCCGTGTTCTAGGTGAAAAATACAGCCAGCATCAACAAGACATCTACCACCTGTTTGTGGATTTTAAAAAGGCATTTGACAGAGTGTGGCATGATGCATTGTGGGCCACTATGCATAAATACAACATGGGACAGAAACTGATAGAAACAATCAGGCAACTATACGCTAGAGCCGGTAGTGCGGTGCTGATGCAGGGCGGGGTTGGTGATTGGTTTCGGACAACAGTGGGAGTCCGCCAAGGTTGTCCCCTTTCACCGACACTCTTTAACATCTTCCTGGAAAGGATAATGACAGATGCCCTTGAAGATCATATGGGTACAGTAAGCATTGGAGGACAGACCATCACTAATCTCAGATTTGCAGATGACATCGATGTAATGGCAGGAAGCGAGGAAGAACTCATGAGAGTGGTGCATAACCTGGACACAGCCTCTACAAATTATGGCATGGAAATAAGTGCCGAAAAGTCAAAGATCATGACTAACAACACAGAAGGGATACACACTCCAATTGCAGTCAGGGGTCAACTATTAGAAACAGTCCAACACTTCAAATATTTGGGGTCTATCATTAATGAGGAGGGATCTAAAATAGAAATCCTCTCAAGAGCTGCTCAGACCACTGCAGCATTAGCAAAATTAAAAACTGTATGGCAAGACAAAAATATCAGTCTAAAAATCAAACTCAAGCTCCTGCGTGCCATAGTTCTGTCTGTCTTTTTGTATGCTTGCGAGACGTGGACGCTGACAGCTGAATTACAAAGAAGGATACAAGCATTGGAAATGAGGTGTTTCAGGAGAATCCTGGGCATATCATACAGAGACCATATTACCAATGAGGAGGTGAGGAGAAGGATAAGACAGCATTTGGGACAGTATGAAGATCTGCTGACCACAGTCAAGAGACGCAAACTGCAATGGTATGGCCATACAATAAGATCCGATGGACTGGCTAAGACCATACTCCAGGGGACGGTAAGGGGAGGGAGAAGAAGGGGACGACAGAGGAAGAGATGGACAGACAACATCAAGGAATGGACAGAGAGAAGCCTGGCAGGTGCCCAGGCTCTTGCCCACGACAGAGAAGGGTGGAGAGACCATGTGTACCGCTCTACAGTGCAGCGCCCCCACGACCCAGGAGGGTTAAGGGAACAGTGAAGTGAAGTGAAGTGATGTGTTTCGATGTCTTAACTTCACTTAGGACTGCTCTGAAGCTGTCCTAAATCTACGTGTCTTAAGTCCTCACAAGATGGCTGCCCACAGTGCCGAAATTGTTTTGAGTATGATGTCTTAGTGTTCTGAGTATGTGGACCTAACTCGCCTGGGGAAGTTAGGACATCCCAAATGAGATAGGATGTCCTAAGTTGCTTTGAGAATCCGGCCCCAAGTTGGGTGTACTCGTGTTTCTGTTTGTAAACGCTATATATTCAGTCGTGGTCAAATATAATCATCTATGTAGGGGTAACTCACGTAAGATTTTGACAGCTTCCCTCTGTTCCTTAGCTGATAAACTTTCCAATAAATAGGTTAAGTACCATCTCTTAATTTACTACAAGCAGCTACACACTACATAAAATAATAACACACACATACACACACACGTTAACTACCATCTTTTAATTTACTACAAGCAGCTACACACTACTTAAAACAATAACATTATATGTGAACGTGAAAACATTAGACAGCAAATTGTTAAAGCTACCCATATGTGGATGATTATTATTGACCACAACTGTATGTACTGTACAGTCACGAGCACTAATATGGATACAGCTTTGGTTGAAGCGTTTTTTTTTTAACAGTCCACCAATTCACCAGCAACGAAATAATTCCAATGGAGGAGATCTTATTGTGTATTTATTTGACTGTCTCTAGGTAGGTATTCCAAGCACATCTGGATACTTATTAGTGCTCGTGACTGTACATTTTGTTTTGATATTATTATTACGTGTACCGATTTTTCTATTTGCTTCATAACTTTATAAAAATGAAATATTTGGTGAGTATAATATTTGGTTGTGATTTGTTTGTTGTTATTTCTTGTTGTTGTTGTTGTTGTTGTTGTTGTTGTTGTAGTGTTTAACTATGAACGACGCATATTATAGTTTCATTGTCTTTTTTATTCCTGAACAAAATTAGCTGTTTTCACTATCGTAATTCCTACAAAAGCCTAAATATTTCAACAATAACTACAACAACTACTACTACTACTACTACTAAAACTACTGCTACTACGAACGACTCCTCTACCTTTACTACTACTACTACTACAAATATCACTATGACAACACATATAATATTTACGAAACTTGGAGGATATTTATTTCTTTACATTTCCCTCCTACAAATTATGCATGCCAATCTCACACTCATTGTATTCATATAAATACAACAAATTTACATAGAATTCTCAAAGCAACGATATTATCAGTGTGGAAAATATACAAGTTTTTTTTCGGCATATTATTTCGACATCATCAACATCATCACTGTCAATGATAAAAATGTTGTACAGAAAATAATGGCAATAACAGAAAATATAATATGGTTAATTATTATTATTGTCATCATCAACCTTATTATTATTACGGTATTATTACATCACAACAGCTAAGGTCATATGATGGCAAAAATGAGAGAGAGAGAGAGAGAGAGAGAGAGAGAGAGAGAGAGAGAGAGAGAGAGAGAGAGAGAGAGAGAGAGAGAGAATGTTTGAGTTATCAAGAGTGACATTAATTGACACGTGGTGGCCTTTTTGGAGGTAATGATTCCTACTAACTATTCCCAGCAACAAGCCACAATTACGTTTGTCAATCTGGTCCTGTTTCCTGGCCTATTTTGGAGGAATCTAGGCGCTCCATACAGTGGGTACCCAATACATACATACATACATACACAATTGTACCTACTTGACACACTTAAATACGCACATACAATCAAACACACATTCATACACAGAACCAACCAACTAACGAATAATTTCTCTCTCTCTCTCTCTCTCTCTCTCTCTCTCTCTCTCTCTCTCTCTCTCTCTCTCTCTCTCACACACACACTTGTCCATGCATACTTAATTCAAACACACACTTGTACATGTATACTTATTTCAAACACACACAAACACACACTTGTACATGTATACTTAAACACACACACACACACACACTTGCACATGTATACTTAAACACAAACACACACTTGTACATGTATACTTAAACACACACACACACACTTGCCCATGTATAATTTGACATACACACACACACACACATACACATACAAGCATGTAACTGTGGCTCTGTGTGTGTGTGTGTGTGTGTGTGTTCCATCTCTATTCTCTACGTCATTAGATATTCTGTTTTTCTCCACTGTTTCTTTCATATTCCACTTTTCCCTTGTACTCTTTCTCTTTCCCTGTACCTTCATTCTCTCCACCTTCCTCATTCATCTCTCGTCCCGTTCTCTGCCACCTCGACTTCTCTTTCCTTTCATTATGTTTTTTTTCTTCTTCCTCCTTCGTTCTCTGCTCCTTCTCCTCCTCCCCCATTCTCTCCATCATTTCTCCTTCCTCCCCCTCTCCATCACAACCACACCTCCCTCCCTCTCTTCCTCCGTCATTCCTCACCTTCTTATTTATCACCTCCCTCCTTATTCTTTCGTCTCCCCCACCTCCAATAATGATCCCCTCCTCCCTTTTTCATTTTCTCCTCTTCCCTCCCCCCCTCTCCATCTCCTCCTGCCACCTCCGTCTCTCCTTGTCTTTGGAGGAGGAAGAGGAGGAGGAGGAGGAGGAGGAGGAGGAGGAGGAATAATTGAAGTGATAGGAGGAGAGAAGGAAGAGGATGATGAGAAGGAGAACGGAATGGAAAAAGACGAAAATATTATAGGGACGGTCCAGATAGAGAGATGGAGTGATGGGCGAATTGAGAAGGAAGAGATAACAGGCTGGAAAGGTAGAGGGTTTGAGAATGAATGGGAATGGCAAGAGGATGGGGATGAAAGAGGGGAAGGGAAGGAAGGAAGGGGAGAGGAGGGATGAAAGAGGGGAAGGGAAGGAAGGGGAGAGGAGGGAGGATAGGTAGGATGGAGGGACGTTAGGTTATCTTCAACGTATAGTGTATGGTTTTCGTTTATGAGAGAGAGAGAGAGAGAGAGAGAGAGAGAGAGAGAGAGAGAGAGAGAGAGAGAGAGAGAGAGAGAGAGAGAGATTGTTATCAAAATGTTGCGTACAAACCAACCATTTCCATTTTTCTTTTTCTATACAGTGATGTTTCCGTCTGTCTATTTGCAGTGGGCTATTTCTGTCTGTCTCTCTTATTTTATTTTGGTCTGTTCTAAATCGATATTCTCTCTTCTCTGTTTTCCTACCCTGCATTCAAACACACGAAACGAAGCCGCAGAAGAAGAATAAAGTTGTATACGGAATTCAAGGGATTATCTGACTAAGCACTGACGATTTTAAACAGCTGGAAAAAAAGGAATTAACATTTACTACACGATGACAAATTTGCAGGTCTGGCTTGGGTCATGAAAACTTTGCAGGTCGCAGATGTGAAACGCGGAGAGAACTTGGATATGAATAAATGGAAGAAATGGTTCAAGTCGAGGCGAAAGACAACGACACAAAAATAGCACCACGAAACTTGAAGTGACCCTCTGATGTATAATTATATAGTCAGAAATTGGAGATAAATGAGGCCTTCAAATATTGTCACGAAACCAACACCACCTATATTGAAGGAGCTTGTTTCGTGGCATAGTCAGGAGGAATCAGAAGTCACCAGGAATCATACACGATCACAGGGTGCCTTAATTAATACAACGAAGAGGGAACAACAAGAGGAAATAAATGATGTGGAACTAAACGACACAAAAAGAAACAAAAGCAGCACAAGTCGGTTGTCGTATACAGAGACCAGGGCGAGACGGAACGAAACAACACGAAAGTCAACAGAACCAGACCCAAACCACCTGACCCCAAACCAGACGAAAGGAAATAGGATGGGACAATGTTGAAACGAGACGAGAGACTGAACGAGGAAGGAGGAGATAATATTATGAGAGAGTGGGTACGAGAGGAGTCGTAAGGGCCACCCCCACCCCCCAACACCCCCCCCCCACCCACAAACACCCCACCCCCAAACACACCCCCCTCCCACACACACACACACACACACACCCACACACACACACACCCCCATACACACACACACCCCCACACACACACACCCCCACACACACACACACACCCCCACACACACACATACACACACACACACACACACACACAGAGAGAGAGAGAGTTACAAGGAGTTACAAGGAAAAGAAGTACCCTAGGGGACCTTACGATCCATACAAAGAGGGTACCTGTGGGTTTAGTTGCGCAAGTAGGCGACCGTCCTCGAATGTGTCATGTGAAACCATCAAGGAACACTCGCACAACGGCTTAAACACCTAGACGGTGATTTAAGGCTTTGTCTAATCTGGACTTGAACTGATCCACAGAGTTGCTGTTGACTACATCAGCAGGAAGCGCGTTCCAAGTACCGCAGATGCTGTATGTAAAGAATTTACCACACAGATCACGGTTGTAACGCTTCAGTTCAAGTTTGTAGCCATGATTCCTGGTTGTGCCCTCACTGAGTTGGAAAATGTCCCTGTAGTCTACATTGTCAAAGCCTCGTAGTATTTTAAACACTTCGATAAGCTGACCGCGCAGTCTCCGGGTTTCCAAAGAGAACAGGTCGAGTTCTACCAACCGATCTTTATAGCTCTTG
Source organism: Petrolisthes cinctipes (assembly GCA_033782935.1). NCBI lineage: Eukaryota > Metazoa > Arthropoda > Malacostraca > Decapoda > Porcellanidae > Petrolisthes > Petrolisthes cinctipes. The sequence continues at coordinate 154,141 of JAWQEG010000637.1, forward strand.
TGTCTAAGAGAGGGTATAAGTTTGGTTGCCCTGGCTTGCACTCGTTCCAATCTCGCGATATCCTTTCGGTAAGAAGGACTCCAAAACTGGACTGCATACTCCAGGTGCGGTCGGACAAGGGAATTGTACAGACAAAGTACTATCTCCTTGTTCCGGTATCCAAAATGTCGCTTTATGTACCCTAACATCCTTTGGGCTTTCTTCTCAGCCTCAATACACTGCTTTGAGAACTTGAGGTCGCTGGTGATAGTTACACCCAAGTCTTTCTCAGTATCAGTGCTTACGAGAGCATTGCCCTTAAGGTTATACTCTGTTCGGGGGTTTCTGTGGCCTATATGCATAACTTTGCATTTGTTCACGTTAAATGGCATTTGCCACGTGTCAGACCACTCCCCGATCTTCCTAAGATCTTCTTGTAAGCGGGTAGTATTTCCTTCTTTTGCGACATTCATACCAAGCTTGGTATCATCGGCGAATTTGGAAATCTTGGCAACCATGTCACCATCCACGTCATTAACATAGATGATAAACAGTAGTGGTCCCAGAACAGAACCTTGGGTAACACCGCTAGTAACGGGCACCCACTCTGAAGCCTGTCCATTCACTACCACCCGCTGACATCTGTCACTTAGCCAGTTCTCTATCCAATTTGCCACATTTCCGTCTATGCCCAGTGCACGCACTTTCCGAAGGAGGCGGCGGTGGGGTACCTTATCAAAGGCTTTCTGAAAGTCTAAGTAGACAACATCGACCGCTTTATCCCGGTCATGCTCACTGAAAACAAAATGGAAGAATTCCACCAGATTTGTGAGGCATGACCGGTGCTGCCGGAACCCATGCTAGGAACCCCTCAGTAGCAAATTTGATTCTAAGTGTGCTGTTATTTTGTCCACCATGATGCTCTCCATGAGTTTACAGACTATCGAGGTTAAACTGATGGGTCTGTAGTTTGACGGTTGGCTAGCATCTCCCTTCTTGAAGATAGGAGTCACCTCTGCCTCACGCCAGTCTCTAGGAACGCATCCAGTCTGGATTACCCTGTTGAAGACCATGCAC
>JAWQEG010000638.1:0-12500 GCA_033782935.1 Petrolisthes cinctipes
TATTTATTGTATTTTTCCCTGTCAGTTCATATTGAATTACTTTTTAAGTGAATTAGCCTTAAGGAGCCCCGTGATATAGTCTGAAAATTGGAGGTTAGAGAGTCCTTCAAACACTGCCACGAAACACACACACACACACACCTACATTAATTAAAGGAGCTTGTGTATTTCGTAGCATTGTCAGGTGGAATCAGAAGTCTCCAATTTTTAAGGGGGTAGTACACTGATGGTAAATATGGAGCAACTGATTCCTTCAAACTATTCCAAGCAACAGCACCTCACCATTATACTTGCCCATCTAGTTCTGCTTCCTGGCATATACTTTGGAGGAATCAAGGTACTCCAATGTATCAAAAGTATACTATCCCCCTAAACTGTAATTATTCTGGTTATAAATAATTATCAAACATTACAATATACAAATCTATATCATAATTTCACACACCATGAACTTATTTTGTAATTTTTGTAATGTTTTTAGTTTTTTTATTTATTGTAATTTTTGTAATCTTGCAATTTTTGTATTATTTTGTATTATTTGTGTTGCATGTTTAAATGGACAATAATTAAATAATATATTTTGGGTACATTGGAGCGCCTTGATTCCTCCAAACCATACCAAGGAAACAGGACCAGATTAACAAAAAACATATAATATATATAAATGTCATGTTGTTTGGAAAAATAGTTTGGAGGACTCCAGATTTATCAACACTGTGCCTCCTTCAGTATATATCTAAGTATAAGTAATTTGTAAGTAAAGGCATATTTCCAGGTATAAATTTATTACTAAGGATAAGTATATTTCTAAGTATAAATATATTTCTAAGTATAAGTGTATTTCTCAGTATAAGTATATTACTAAGTATATGTATATTTCTAACTATATGTATATTTCTAAGTATAAGCATATTTCTAAGTATAAGTATAATTCTAAGTATGAATATATTACTAAGTATAAGTATATTTCTAAGTATAAATATATTTCTAAGTATACGTATATATCTAAGTATAAGTATATTTCTAAGCATAAGTATATTTCAAAGTATAAATATATTTCTAAGTATAAGTATATCCTTCGTATAACAATATACAAGTTAGTATATCTTTAAGCTGTGATCGTGTATGGAAATCGGAGGCTTCTGATTCCTCCTGATTATGCCACGAAACAACCAAGCTCCAATTCCATATACAGAAGGTGTTTGTTTGTGTATGTGTGTGTGTGTGTGTGTGTGTGTGTGTGTGTGTGTGTGTGTGTTATACGGTGTGTGTGTGTGTGTGTGTGTATGGTGGCAATATTTGTAGGACTCATTTACCAATTTTCTGACTACATCACAGGGTCCATTAATTAAAGTGCCTGTAGCATTTTTAATTATCTATTTATTTTATTATTATTATTATTATTATTATTATCATTATTATTATTATTATTAACTTGAGCCCTTTTATTATTATTATTATTATTATTATTTCTTTGTTTACCATGTCATATGCAAAATAAATTCCATCCATAGAAATGAATATTACTTTCTTTCAATTGCCTTGAGAGAGAGAGAGAGAGAGAGAGAGAGAGAGAGAGAGAGTTACATAGAGTTACATAGAAACACAGGCCACAACAGACCTTACGGTCCAAACGAGGTGACCTGATTAGAAGGTTACTGGTAGAGAATGAATTACTCCCCAGTGATAGTCGTAGGTAAGGATAGCAAAGTAGAAGGCTCTCTCCCCACCCTCTACTCCCTCCGGCCTGAGCCGTACAGGAAATAAAGTCAGGAATGGGAACCTTGTGGGGTTGGCAGAAATACTCCACAAGGAAATTTTTTATAGGAAAGATAGAAAGTAGGTGAAATTTGGCTAACTTGCCACCTGTAATGGGCAAAAATTATTCATTAGTAAACATTGTAAGTCGGGGATTAGACGCAAGGTGTTTATCTAAGCGACGTTTGAAGCTGTCTACGGTGTTACAGTCAATTACGTTACGGGGAAGCCCATTCCATAAGTTGATGACTCGGTTAAAAAAGAAATTCTTTGATTCGTGCGAAAAGATTTGCCTATGATTTTGCAGCCGTTTCCTCTCGTGTAGTTTGATTGATCAATAGTGAAATATTTGTTGCAGTCCATATTATCAATACCTTTGATTATTTTAAATACCTGGATTAAGTCACCTCTCAGTCTACGTTGTGTCAATGGGAATAGATTTAATTCGCTTAGCCGCTCATCGTACGTTTTATTTCTCAGACTTGGTATCATTTTAGTAACTCTACGTTGGACTCGTTCCAATTTTGCTATATCTTTCTGGTAATACGGGCACCAGGCTTGAACACAATACTCCATAAGGGGACGGACCAAGGAATTATACAAAGTGAGGATTGTGTCTTTAGATTTATACTCGAATGCTCTGCCGATAAAGCCGATAGTTTTATTTGCTTTCTTAATTACTTCCGTACACTGCTGACTGGGTTTTAGGTTACTTGATACTGTTACCCCTAAGTCTGTCTCTCGATCCACGCTTTTAAGTTGCTTACCATTTAACGAGTAGTTTGCTGCTACGTTATGATATCCGATATGGAGCACTTTACATTTATCTGAATTGAAGGACATTTGCCAAGTTTTCGCCCAATTTGACAATTTATCGAGATTATCTTGCATTTCTTTAGTCTGTGCGTTAGTGAGTACTGTATTTGCAATTTTGGTGTCATCGGCAAACTTTGATATTATGTATGAGAGGCCTTCGTCTATGTCGTTTATGTAAACTAGGAATAGGATTGGCCCTAAAACTGACCCCTGTGGCACCCCGCTTGTAACGCCTGTCCAACTAGAAGATTTTCCATTTATTACCACGCGTTGTTTTCGGTTTCTTAGCCAGTTCTCTATCCATCTTATGGTATCGCCTTGGATTCTGTGTGATTTTAGTTTAGATATTAAGCGTTTATGGGGAACTTTGTCAAAGGCCTTTTGGAAATCTAGATAAATTATGTCTACTGATTTACTCTTATCATATTCATTGAAAATGTCATTTAAAAAGTCTAATAGGTTCGTTAGGCAAGAGCGTTTGTTACGAAAACCGTGTTGAGTGTCTCTAAGTAACTTGTTTTCCTCTAAGTGATTTGTAAGTTTATCTTGTATGATTGTCTCTAGCATTGTGCATACGACTGAGGTTAGGCTGATAGGGCGATAGTTACTAGGTAGGGATTTGCTGCCTTTTTTAAATATTGGTGTTACGTTAGCGAGTTTCCATTCGTCAGGTATTGTTCCAGTGTGTAAAGAATAGTTAAAGAGCAGAGTCAGAGGTTTTACTATTTCGCTTTTTGCTTCCTTTAATATGCGAGGGGAGATCGTGTCTGGCCCAGGTGACTTATTTACATTTAATTTATCAATTTATGCTGATATTACTTAATACCTCGGTATTTTCATTTTGGACTGTTGTTACTGCTGGTATATCGTTCGGGTTTTCTGTAGTAAAGACTGATGCAAAGAAAGTGTTAAGGATACCACTCATTCGCTCTTCATCTGTAGTAAAGTCCCCATTCTCATCAAGTAGTGGTCCGATAGTTGACGTGAGTACTTTCTTATGCCGAATATAACTGTAGAACTCTCTCGGGTTTGTCTTACTTTGATTTGCAACGTGTTTTTCAATGGCCTTTTTACTCTGTTTGATTAACTTTTTGGCTTTTCTTCGTAAGTCTGAAAACTTGGCCCGCTCGTTATTGTCGTCTGTGATTTTTACTCTATTATGGGCATTCTTTTTGGCGAGTAAACAGTCGGCTGTCTTTTTACTCCACCACTTGGGCTTTAAGTTTTGTGCTGAACGTCGGTTTTTTAACGGTATGCTATCTTTGACCGCTTTTGCGTACGCATTAGTGAAAAAGTTCCATTGTGTATTAATGTTAATAGTGTCTCGCAGACATTTCCAATCGGTATCTTTTAGTATCGCTCTGAGTTGGTAAAAATTAGCTTTTCTAAAGTCGGGGATTTTTTCGTAGCTGTAACTTATTTCGCTTCTATTGAAATTTATACTGAAAGTGATTATGCGGTGGTCGCTATTAGTAAACTCATCACCCACGTTAATATTCGCTATCAAGTCTTCTTTTGTTGCAAATACTAGGTCAAGAACGTTATTTCCACGAGTTGGACTATTAACAAATTGGATAAGAGAGCTCTCTTGTAAGTTATTATAAAGGTCTTGACCATAGTGAGCTGATAATGGTTCTCCCCACTTTGTTACTGGTAAATTAAAATCGCCAAGAATTACGGCCTCTTGCGTGTTACTCATCTCGTTAATTTGTTCATAGATATCACGGTCGGTTTGTACTGGTTGAGCTGGGGGTCTGTATAATAAGGCTAACAAAAGTTTCATCCCGAATTTATTTCTAATGAGTATATATAGTGTGTCTACGTTAGCGATATGGGGCTTTGATAATAGGATCGGTTTGAGGTTTGAGAGAGAGAGAGAGAGAGAGAGAGAGAGAGAGAGAGGTAATACTATATATAAATGAAAGACAGAAAAGGTCATACTATTTATATAATTAAGACAGAAAAGGTCATACTATATAAAAGAAAGACAGAAACCCATATAAATAATATAGTCGCTACCCATAAACTTAATTCAAACCCATTTTCTCTATATCCTGAAACGTCATAGAAAACTAACGTCTAAAGATCCAGGACTAACAATTATATATATATCGTATTAGCTCAGTTTAATTAATAATAATAATAATAATAATAACAGTGTAAAAGCGCGATTTTTGTCCCCTTACTTTAATATTACTATTTTTACTTTACTCTGGGAGGAACACAAAACCCACTGCCTTTAACAAAACAACAAGCCACCAGTGTATGCTACTACTCTATCCTATAGCTGGATCAACCCGGTCTGGAAAAAAAAAGAAGATACCGATGAGGAACAGGACTTGCCTTGCGAATACCAAAAATAAATCATACAAAGAACAAGTCCAGCTCCTCTCCAGTACTGGGTAAACGCTGCCACCACCAGACCAAAGTCGATCAGAGGAACCAAGTGAGCACACACCGGAAGGGTAGCGTAGCGTTATGTTAAGAAGGCTCTCGAGTAAGCAACCCAGACTACAATTCTAACTGGGGTACGAACCGTACGATCAGTGATTGGAATTAAGAATCTACTACTATCTATAAAGGAACACAGTCTATTTGTTACATCGGTGACGGAAATACTCAGACAATTATAAACCCGTTTATTTTATCAATCTATTTGGTACCAGTACAAAATAATCACAATAATAATAATTTCTGTTCCCCCCTCCCTTGCTAATATTTCCTACTCCCCGTTCTGTTACCTAGGACAGGAACAATTCCTTGTCTCGCCAGTTGACAGAGCTAACCCACTTAAATCCAAAAATAAACAATTATTACTATTAAATATTCCCCCCTCCCTTAATACAGTTCCTAATCCTTTTTCTGTCTACTAGGACAGGAACAATTCCGTGTCGCGCTAGTGACAGAGCTAAGTACATATAAAAAAAATATTACATGAAGTGTCCCCCCTCCCTTAATACCCCAAATAATCCTTAATAATAAATTTTGCACAACAAGGCCGAAATATAGTTAATACAATAAAAAAAATCACATCCTAATCTCAATACTATAATAATGAAAACTATAAAATTGCCAGCAAATGTTCGTAATCTTTAGGTACCACGTGGGTCACTGTACACCAAGGGAGAATGCTATCATGGCTGTCACCCATGCAGACGAGATCAGAATGAGCTTGAGAAAAAAAACATACATTACTTACTATGTCTGAATGTGAACACACAATATTCTTTAGTTAGTTATATCCCATCACGGGACTAATAGATTCACCACACTATATTCACAATACACGATATATGATGAGAGTGAGTTTAGCTCCTACCTGTCACCAGCAGAGACGAGAAAAGAATGAGGAAGAAATACAGAAGGCTACTCCCTCCTCACTTCTCCCTTAAGCAAAGTAGTGACCACTCATCTCAATTTCTGGCAAATCCATCAGTTCTACCCTTACTGGTGTATATAATTACATAACCTGATTTAAACATATTAGTGAGCTCAAATACATTGCTTTCTCCCTTGTTTAAAGTTTGATATTACTGTAATTTACATATTCAAGGCATGTATTGTTCCGCCAACCAGAAAATGTACTGTCCCGACTTTAGTCCCTAACTAATCTAATTAATTTTCTAAGTAAGTTACAATTAAATTGCAGGTAACAGTATAGGAATGTTAGCTTCGTAATTATACATTATAATTATAAATGCAGGTTATTCCCTGTCTCCAATAAATTATTTTACATTCACCTCTTAAATCACCACGTATTTCTCTATCCCTATCAATCTACCTAAGTTTCAATTATTCCTCTCTTTAACCTATTTACCTAACTATAATCATTATTTCTATTATCCATCTATAACCTCTAACTATAAACATTATTTGTACTTTTCTCATATTAACATTTTGTGTTGAAGAAGCCCACCACCGAAATTATTCGTCAGTGATAATCTCAGCCTGGCTACTCCCTACAATCTTACACTAAAAGCCTATTCTAATACATATAAATATATAATACCCGTAAATATCCTAAATAACAATACATATAAAAATTAGGGGTGTTACAGCAGTAATAAAATGGTGATTATTAGATGATGTGAATTTAAGGACCCTGTGGTGAAGTTAGAAAATTGGAGGTAAGAGTCCTTCAAATATTGACACGGAACACACCCGCACACACACACACACACAAAACGAAACGAAACGAAACGTGGTGTAGTGGTTAGCTCGCTCGGTTTACAACTGAGAGAAACCGGGTTCGAATCCCCAGTCGGGTGGAGTCAATTTGGGATTGTTTCCTTAAACGTTGTAACCCCTGTTCACCTAGCAGAGAATAGGTACAGGACGTAAAAGGCATCAAGTATGGGTTGAAGGTTATGTGTCAGAGTGGATACATATGTCATTAGCATAACAAGTGATTGTAACTTCATGGATGTTAGGGAGTAAAGTTAATAACCGTTGCACCAGAATATTAAATAGAAATGGACTAAGATAACCACCTTGGGGAGTTCCTAATTCGAAGCCTTTGGTTGAACTGCAAGCATCTCTATATAGGGCACAAGCAGCTCTGTTACCAAGGTAGTCCCTCAGCCATTTCAGCAGGTTCCCTTTCACACCAAAATCCACCAACTGATCGAGTATGATCTCTCCATTTGCAATATCAAATGTATTCTTAAGATCAATGAATGCTGTGACACTGGTGGGCGACAGGAGGGCATATAGCTCCATGAGGCAGTGAGGTGTACCCCTGAAAACCATATAGCCTGGGTGAGAGCTTAGATTGCAGACGGAACATTAGAAGACACAGAAATATATGTTCAAAAACCTTGCTGAAGCATGAGGTGAGAGGGGTGGGCCGAAATTTATCAGTGCTTGGTTTTGGTATGGGCACAATTATGCTTTTTGTCCAGGCCTGAGGTACATATCCCTTTTCAATGCATAGATTATAAAGTTTAGGTAATGGGTTACCTGGAACCTTCTGGAAAGTACGTAGTACTGAATAGGTTATCCCATTGTAGTGGCGCCATATGCACCACTCCTTATTCCTTTGTACATTCCATGTGCTGGTACACCACTCCTTACTCCTTTGTACTTTCCCTGGCCTCAGACAGCCACAGTCTGGCGGGTATGTTAATCCTATCCCCTGAAACAGCTTAATCCTCTCTTGGGACAACAGCTGCCAGCCTCCTGCTTTCTCGCAGGTATGAGTCAAAGGGGTGCAGCACGCCAGGTGATGGCGCTGGGTCACTTGACCATGCCACATCCGGGAATCTGGAGTGAGTGAATAAAAGGGGCAGGTTTTGCCCAGATGAGACAGTATCCTGCGAGCTACTATAGAAGAACCAGCCCCACTCCTGCCATCACCATACACCTGCATATGCACATGTTCCCACTTTGACCATATGTGGTGCTCCTGCTCTACACCATTACAGATGCTCCACTGCAACTACCGACTCCCCACGACGCTGCACGACAGGCTGGCCTACCCTATATCTACATGTACTGCATTCCTGTGTATTACCAATAAACTGTACCAGGTATTCTGGAGTCTGTTCACCCGGGTAGAAACATAAGGGCTTCCTTACTGTTTTACCATCTTCACCAGGGGCTCTTAATGCACCCTGAATGAGGGCACGCTGCAGCTCATCCTCAGTGATGGGTACATCATCCTCTTCATCCGGTTGTAGTAACGCATTCACCAATCGAACGGAGCGAAAGTTTGCCCCAGAGGAGAGAGCATCTTGCACTGGTGGAGGGAGGCTACTAACATGTGAAACTTCAGACCAACTTTCAACGAGAGACTCAGTATATTCAGTTGGGCTATGATGAAGCGCAGAAGTGTTTTTTCTCTTTACAATCTTCCTAATTAGGTGCCACATGGATCCTACAGTGGTTTGGTGATTGATACTGTTTGTGAGATCATGCCAGGAATTAGTCTGTGCACACTGTTGGAGGACTACTGGTTCATCTCGGGGTGTCTGGTATTGACGTAGGTGATCAGGAGTTGGTTATCTTTGAAATATAAGCCCATTTTCCTTCGCCTTCCTCTCTGCCTGAATTAGGCTGGACTCCCACATGCGATTATCCGTCCCGCGACGCTGAATGATGCCAGATACTTCCAGAAAATCTGACCATCGGCCGATGGTGAGAGTAACAATTGGCGAAATTAGGGTTCGAAAGACCTTTCGAATGCCGGTATGGCGGCCGTCGATCGCCTGAGAGGATGGTTCAAGCGCCATCGCTCTGCCTGCTAGCGAACGTCTATCGAATGTCACGATGTATGGTGGGAACATTGTGCTGCGATGGAAAACATCGATCGATGACATACCACAATCTCAGCGACATCGCTCGAATATGTGCACACCCATCGATTGCCTGTAGATCGACTGATGATAGACGTTTCCATCGACAGAAAATTGTGTGCCTGATGTATATAAAAATGGGGGCACTAACCCAAACCCTTGCCATTCATTTATTTCCATTTGATTGTAACTCTTTCATTCATTTCACACCTTTTTCATTTGACTGCAACATATTAATTCATTTCAGATCTTTTTCATTTGACTGCAACATATTAATTCATTTCACCTTTTACCATTTGACTGTAACCCTTTTATTCATTTCACCTTTTACCATTTGACTGCAACCCTTTCATTCATTTCACACCATTACCATTTCACTGTAACCCTTTCATTCATTCATTTCCATTTGACTGTAACCCATTCCTTCATTTCATCTTTTACCATTTGACTGTAACTCATTAATTCATTTCACCTTTTACAATTTGATTGTAACCCATTCATTCATTTCACCTTTTACCATTTGACTGTAACCCATTCATTCATTTCACCTTTTACCATTTGACTGTAACACTTTCAATCATTTCACCTTTTACAATTTGACTGTAACCCATTCATACATTTCACCTTTTACCATTTGACTGTAACCCTTTCATTCATTTCACCTTTTACCATTTGACTGCAACCCTTTCATTCATTTCACACCATTACCATTTCACTGCAACCCTTTCATTTATTCATTTCCATTTGACTGTGTAACCCTTTCATTCATTTCACACCTTTTTCATTTGACTTTGTAACTCTTTTATTCATTTCACACCTTTTTCATTTGACTGCAACATATTCATTCATTTCACATCATTTCCATTTGACTGCAACCTTTTCATTCATTATCATTTGACTGTGTAACCCTTTCATTCATTTCATATAATTTCCATTTGACTGTAACCCATTCATTCATTTCGCACATTTTTCATTTGACAGTAACATATTAATTTATTTCACAATATTAATTCATTTCCATTTGACGGCAAGGGGCGGCGGTAGGGGCGTGGGGTTGTGTCCTGAGAATTCCGCGCTGTGTGGATGTGGCCGTCTTATATAACGCTCGAACCTGGCAGCTGGCTCACACACACCGTGCTGGGTGACGCGCGAAGAATTTTGTCCCGCGAAAAGGCGCTCCTAAGGTCGCTCTAACAAATTTGGGCTAACGAAAGGGAGCACGCCTTAGAGCGACGTCTCTCTTCAAAAATCCAACATCGATCAAAGCGTCTAGCGAATGCTTTGTTTTCAGAGTCGTCCCGCGAACATTTAGAACATTCCAAAATGTTCGCGGGACCTCTTTCGTCCCGCAACGCCCCATGCCATCACGAGCATGCTAGGGCGCGATGTAGGGAATTTTTCGTGAACAAAGCTATCGAATTAGGAGATACCGTCGTGGTGTATTATTTTTCTGGAAGTATCTGGCAACATTCAGCGTCGCGGGACGGATGATCACGTTCTCTTGCAGGCCCTAAGGCGACATGTGATGTGTGGTCTGGTGACATACCTGGTGTAGAAATCGAGTGTTGACTTCACCAATGATGAGTATAATTCCTCAGGACACTGAAGGTTGAAAGAAGTTAGCGTAAGGGAGCAGCTTGGATATAAAGGAGATATAGGTTGGGTTATAATTGGGAGCAATCTTGATGTGAGTGCGTGTGTAGGATGAGAGAGTTGTAGCTGGAAGTGAATAGTGGAATCTGATTGCAATGTGATCTGAGAAGAGCACAGGGATAGAGGAGCACCTGACACATGAAGCCACTATACTCTTTTTACGCTAACTTGGGCCAGTAGCCACGCCCCCTTTATAGTCCTTGATAGCTGATTGGTTGATTTATAACTGTTTGTGTAGCTTCCCATAAGGGGAACCTCCACTCTCAACCCCCATCTGCGCTCCTGTTAATTTTGAGAGCTCGCATGGTGCTCCCAATATACCCTGCTTGGCAGCCAGGGCAAGTAAACTGGTAAACTACCGACGAGCACCAAGATCCGTATCGGCGAGCATATGGGTCAGTCAGGCAGAACGGGTCGCAGGCTACACTCTCCTCCTTTCTCTGCTGTGAGGGAACACTGTGAGTCCTGTGGTGTTTTACCAAATTCTTCTCATTTTAAGGTATTAAGGCAGTGTCCTTCTGGTGATTTGAGAATTACTGAGTCCCTGTTTATCAAACTAGAAAAGCCCCAGTTAAATAACACCCTTTCCTCATATCCCCTTCGTTTTTAATTGATGTAAGCTTATAATACTGTGATAATGTTTTTAATTCCTTTCGGTGTTTGTTTTTAGATCACTGATGATGACATAAGATATGTCGAAACGTTTGAATAAACCTACAAGATGTTGTTCGTCACGACTTTGGCTGTCCTCTTCCTAATGAAGTTGAGGTTCCCTAGGAACTCCCCTGTATCAGATCAGGTATTTTTCTTAGAAGCATAGCCTTTAAGCTGAGCCCATATCAAATCAATAGGGTTATACTGGCAGTGATACCGTGGCAGGCGTACAACCCTATGGCCGTGCTCTGAGGCAATCGTGTCAGTCACAAAATTTGTATCAGCAGCAGTCATATGGCGGGTAACAAGTTGCATCAGTTGCACCTTTACGAGACCCTCAGGTACTGTTACGCCCTTTTTTTCCAGCCATTCTCTTATCACAGCTTTATTGTTGGACATTGTTGGTGGTTTATGCATTTTCCTTGAGTGATATGATGCATTATCCATCACGATAATTAAAGATGGAGAAATGTTTGGTATCAGCTGTGTCTTCCACCACTTTTTGAATGTCTCTGCATTCATTTGATCATGGTAATCTCCAACATTTGTTGCTTGGAAGATCAGAGCAGCTCCGGGAACAAATCCATCTTTAGTTCCTGCATGAATAATTATCCAACGTCCGCCTTTCCCTGTCGGTACTCGGATACCCTCAGCCTTGTCTGATGTGCTGTCTACCCAGCACTTTGAAACAGTATAGTTCTGGTTGAGCCAGGTTTCATCCAAGTAAACGATGTGTTTCTCAGAACGTGCAAGGGTCTTCATTTCTTCCAAGAAGTGGTACAGTTGCGGAAGGGAGTTTCTTTATCACCCTGGGCTCCTCTATACCCTACCCCACAAGGAGGTGACGGAGGTGTAGAGAGTTGAACATATAACGACTGAGATGATTGGTCGATAAGTTGCCAGGAAAGTTTAATGATAATATAACCTTATTATATCTAAACAAGAGAGCATTGTGATGGACTAAATATATTATGTTTATTTGCCATATATACAGTATATGAAGAACAGTAGCATACATTGTTAATGAGGAACTGAATTATAATGCATACTGGAATAACTCGTATTTTATTCTCAGTTGTGGTTGTCATACATCAGCCAACTGATGGTGATGGGAGGGGATCTGCCTGGCATTGCTTCACGGGCTCACGGCTCGTGCTGTGATTCGTTTTATGGCTTCAAATATTCATTTCTACCTTAGTAATAGGGATAGGTTATATGCTTTTTATATAATTATAGACAAATTTATAACCATTTACATTTACAGATAGTGAAGTAGTGTTATCGTTTATTGTTAATTTTGTCATCTGTTTTCTTATTTATTTTCAG
>JAWQEG010000639.1:0-60000 GCA_033782935.1 Petrolisthes cinctipes
GGTTCTCCCCACTTTGATACTGGTAATTAAAATCGCCAAGAATTACGGCCCTCTTGCGTGTTACTCATCTCGTTAATTTGCTCATAGATATCACGGTCGGTTTGTACTGGTTGAGCTGGGGGTCTGTATAATAAGGCTAACAAAAGTTTCATCCCGAATTTATTTTCTAATGAGTATATATAGTGTGTCTACGTTAGCGATATGGGGCTTTGATAATAAGATCGGTTGAGGTCATCTTTAATATATAATAGGACTCCGCCTCCCCCTTTTATTTGTTCGACCTTTCTCAAATATTGTATAGCCGGAATTTTATACTCTGCTAGGAAGTCCTCTGCTTTCGGTATTTAGCCACGATTCTGTTATGCCGATTATATCGTAATTTTCTGTGAAAGTTAATTCCTCTAAATCTGTAAATTTGTTATGGATGCTGCGAGCGTTAACGTAAAATACCTTTAAGCTGTTCCGGTTTATTCTGTTTATTCGTTTACGTTACCTGACCTTGACGTACCTGGGCAGACCCGTTTTTTGTACGATGGTTTGATGACCGCATCGTTAAGCAAACGTCCTAAACGGGCTGCTCCTACCTGATTCAGATGGACACCATCATCTGAGAACAACGAGTCATCAAAATAAAAATTGTCCCATGTGTTGACGAAATCGACGTTCTCCTCGTTGCAGATGTTGGCAAGTCGTCGGTTGATACTAGTAGCGGTGTTGAAGAAACGGGTGTCTGCTTGTCTGCGGGGGATGATTCCAGAAAGGGATGATGTTGTTCGTTTTTTCCTTGAACTTCGCAATCATCTGTCGGTACTTGTTGAGGAGCTCCTCCGATCTGGTCTTGAATACATCGTTGGTTCCAACGTGGATGACGTACGTGGTGTTGTCGGGGGCCAGGCTTGTCACTTCGTCCACTGAGTCAATCACGTCGTCTAGGCCGCCACCCGGGATGCAAAATCGCTTCCTCGACTCGGGTGCTCGCCCACAAACTCGGTGAGTTGACCCATTACCATAGAGTCACCAACCAGCCTGGCCTCGGTGTCGTCTTCATCGTCGTCTTGGGCCAGGATCTTGAAGCGGTTTTGGCACGTAGTGATGGGTATAATGTTCCTTGTGGGGTCGAATGTTGTTCCTGACAACGCGGAATTCCTCCCGTGGAGAAATGGAATTGCTGATGGTGCCGATGACGGTAAAGGTGTGGTTGTGGTGCCGGTGAAGGTGAGGGTGTGGAGGCAGTCTGTACATGGGCTGTGTCAACGGGTACGGCAGGCGATGGTGTCACTCCTACGTTGAGTGTGGTGAATTCTTGCAGCGTTTCCAGTTTCTCACTCCAAGGCATCGATCTTGCGCACTGCTGCCTTCAAGTCGGTCGACAGCTCCTCTCGTAATTGGCAGAATCTACAAACAAGGACGTCTCTGTTCGCGAAAATTGTAGGGCCGAAAGTTCCGGAGCAGGTCGAACAGGTTAGTTGGGGTGCCATGGTGATAGTTATTAATTTAATTATTAATTAATTTATTAAATTGCTTATTAATTTCTTAATTTCTTAATCAATATTAAGTTTATTTATTACTTTATTTATTAATTTATTTATTTATTTTTTATTTATTAATTTATTTATTAATTAATTTATTTATTAATTTATTTATTTATTAATTTATTTATTTATTAATTTATTAATTTATTGAATTCCTTATTAATTTATTAATTAATTTATTTATATTTATGAATTTGTTTAATTTGTTAATTTATTTATTAATTGATTTATTTATTAGTAAATTTATTAGTTTATTTATTTATTAATAAATTTATTTATTAGTTAATTTATTAGTTTATTAATTTATTAGTTAATTAATTTATTAGTTCATTAAATTATTAATTAATTTATTAATTACTAATTCTTATTTATTTGTTTATTATTAATTATTAAATTTATTAATTTATTTACTAATTTATTTGTTAATTAATTAATTAATTTCAACTTGATGAGGGGTAGGGGGAGATGTACGAAATGTGGAAGTACAGACTGGAAGTGGGGTTTGGGGGAGGGGCTATAGGGAAAAGGTTTAGGATCGGTTGGGTTGTTGAAAATGAGAGGTGGGGAAGGTGGGGTAATTACCAAGGAGAGGTGAGGTGAGTTTGCTGGATTAGCCAGGCGTGGTTAGTGTCAGTAGGGAGGGGGTTTTAAGGTGAGGTGAGGTGAGGTGAAGTGAGGTGAGGTATAGGAGGGACAGGTACAGAGGGAAGGGCAGGGTGAGGTTGGGACAAAGGTGTGTAGGGATAAGGAGGTATTAGTGGCAGGAGGGTAGGTCAGTAATTACGATATATATATATAAATATATATTAAATATTTAGTTCCAGGCCTATATAAATAGAAATAATACTAATCACAGTATAACAGACAATAGTAAAATACAAAGGTTAATTAAAAAGAATTTAGGTGAATGGAAAAGGACGGTTATAAAGATTAATAGATGGTACGGAAGGTATTATGCAAGTATGTATGCCTGTAAAAATGGAATTAATTATAAAACACAATAGACAACATAAAATAGAGTAGAACAGACTTATAGCATAAACCTGAAATTACGTTAGTATGGAATAATTATAAAAATACAAATGTAGAATTAATTATACACGGTAGGGAACAGGAAACACAATAACAATAACTGACGTGGTAGACTAATAAATAAAATAGCACAATGTATAATGTATAATTATAAAAATATGACTAGATCAAGAGAAAAGAAAAAGAGCCGGGAACACAGGAACGTGTAGACTAAAATAAAGAAATGAAACAGTCGTATAATTTAAGCCTGAAATAACAATAATACAGAATTATATAAATGCAATTGTCTAGACAAATATAATAAAATATAGTAGAATATAGTACAATGCTGAAAAAGGGCGCTATAGATGTGTCGACAGGGTTAATTCAGGTGAGGCGAGATTAAGGTGAGGTGAGTGCAAGATAGAGGCTTAGTCAGGTCAAAAGACGAAAAGGACGGTTAGAGTCAGGCGTGGGTGTAGATGGGGGGGGTGGAGAGGGGTAGTACTGGAAAATACAGAGAACAAATTAACAGAGTTTAGGTAAGAATATACAGAGAAAAAATAAATGGAGTATAGGTAAGAATACTTATGTGAGATGGGATGGTTCGCTTCACGCTTCTCACACGGCCTCAGGTATACTGACGCAGATGTTCAAACACTCGGGAACACGAGTTCCTCGCACACTCACGTGGAACACAAACACAAACACTCAATAACGGCGGGAAACACAGACGGACGCGGAGCACACAGCCCAACTCAAACACTCGTGAACACACGGGAACACCAGAATATAAGAAGGGGCAGACACACTGAATAGGAAGGACCACACAGAAATATTAAAACCTCACAATATACACTCAATCACTTAAACTAGTGCACGTATAGAACACAGAAATGCTAATATCTTACACAAACACGCTTTCACTTAACACACAACGCACCCAGAAATGCTACCCACTCACGATATTCACGCAATCTCTTAACACACAGAACACTAGCGCACTTAAATACCACACAGGAATACACAATCACTTAACACGCAGGAAACACACAAACACTTAACACGCAGGAAACACACAAACACTTAACACGGAATCGCTAAAGCACTAGAACGGACGGAGCGCAGGCGCAGGTCCTCACTGTACAGCGGTCACTCCCTCACTGAGAGAGAGAGAGAGAGAGAGAGAGAGAGAGAGAGAGAGAGAGAGAGAGAGAGAGAGAGAGAGAGAGAGAGAGAGAGAGAGAGAGAGAGGGAGTAAATAGTTAGATGGATAGATAGCATGGTATTCAGTTTGATAGATAGATAGATGGGTTGGTCCACAGTTGATGGGTGGATGAGGACGATGGTTGGTAAGGAGATGTAATGAAAGATATATAAAGTAAATATCATGATAGAAAAACTGGCAGTGGAAATTTGGAGGCTACTAATTGCACTTAATTATACCCACCAATCATGTTACCTCAAAATACTTATAGATAGTTGTTACATAAAATAGTTTGTAAGAATCAATACATTCCGGCAACATTATTACCTCCTATAACCACTTAATGGCCCTCAGCGATCTATACACTCATTTTTTCCACCACCATATAATTGGTTCCATACACACGTTACGTAAAAACCCCTACATGAATCTCCATCATTAAGAGGGAGAAAAATAATTGGCAAATCATTAGACAAACATTTCCCCTATAGTATGCCACGAAACAGATCCTATACCGAGGACGTTCTTTTCGTATCTCACACTGGAGGAATGAGAAACCTCCATATTACCGACTGACTGACTGACTGATATAGTATTACAGCTGATGTCTGACGTGTGTGGAAGGGGAGGACAGAGAACCAACCAGCTGAGCCTTTGAATATACTTTGATAACCAAACTTTTCCTAGCAATAGTAACCCTTATTTAGTGAGGGATGACTCTGCTACACAACCCACACGTGGCTAATGAGGGGCGATGCTCCCTTGGATCAAAAGGTTCGATTACATGCCAGTTCTTTCGCTAATCAGCCGGATAAACACGCCATGAATAGCCACAATATTAAAGAGAGGGGAGGGGTGGGTGGGAGGGGTTTATGTTCAGCGGTGGGCGAAATGGGAGGATTGTGGTTGGTATTTAATTCGTCCAAGTAGTGCCAATATACAGCTTAGTGACCTCGGGGGAATCTGTTTCGTCGCACAATTTAGAGGAATCAGTTTGCCTTCTGTGTGTTGATGATGATGATGATGATGTGATGGATTAATATTATACAACCTCAACTGGACTCAAATGGGGGGAGGGAGGGGGGGGAGGGTGCGGATACAAACCCAGATATGTATAAATTAGTTGGAGTTTTTTTTTTATGATATTGTGTTTTATATTTATTTATTTAATGTTTAAGATTTTTTTTTTACGGGTGGTTATCGTTCATGTAAATGTATGCTTAAGGTGCCTGTGATAGTGTAGGCAAAATGTATACTGTAGTGGCTTACTGAATCCTCCAAACTAAGCCACCAAACAGAAGCTACCAATATATACTATGGAAATGTGTTTGGAGTAATCATTAGCCTTCAGTTTTGCGCCATCACAAATCCGTGAGTAATACGTATAATGGCTGTGGTCAAATGATGTTGGTAATAATGGTCATCGTTATGGTCATTATTGCTATCAGTATTGGTATCACTGGCAGTAATTGACATCCAATCCCAAGTGTTTTTCATACAACATGTCGAATAATTATTTCCTTGTCAACATATAGGTCATTTTGTTGATAATGATTCAGTATAATTATTTGTATGCATTAATAATAGATAATGCTACAATATACACGATAATAATTTTAATAAGGATTAATTATTATCATTATTATTATTATTGTTATTATTATATTTGTTACTCTTACTATTACTATGACTATTGTTATTACTATTATTATTATTATTATTATTATTATTATTACTACTATAATTATTATTATTATTATTATTATTATATTATTATTATTATTACTATCATTATTATTATTATTATTATTATATGAAAATTTCCCTTTCATCATGTATAAAGCAGAATTTCAAATGATTGTCTACTTCCTCTCTAGTGATTTAACCTGGACTTCTCCTCCATACTAGCGTGTCTTGGCCCCGTCCAGGTTGATTTGAACATTTCATACAAACATCTCCTTCACCTCTATAGTAAATCCGACCCCTTGATACAGATAATGAAGCGTCAAGCGTTGAGCGTAATCCCCAACAATTGGTTCATTTTGTTAATCCCTTGACTATTGCCTGGGAATTTTCCTTCGTTAAAGAAAAAATAGATAAATAATACACAAAAAAATAATGAAAAAGAAAAAATCCTCAGGAACTGGTCGTGATGCATGATATTAAGTGTATATATAGTATACTTTTGGTAAATTAGAGGCCTTGATTCCTCCAAAGTATACCAGGAAACGGGAACAGATTAACACAAATATTGATGATCTGTTATTTGGAATAGTTTGGAGGAATCAGTTGCTCCAATTTAACCAACACTATACTAACCCATTATAGTAGGACAAGGGACATTTACAGTATATTTTTTCCTTGAGAGCATCTGTCTTTTGTTTTAATATAACCTTCCTGAATATGAATGAGTATTTGTTCTCTCTACTGAACTTAAAAGGATGGATGGAAGAAAGGGTTGTGTAGGGAAACTGGAGGCCACCCAATCCTTCAAACACGTCAACAAAACAGACCTGCCATCCGTATATATTCTGTTTCTTGTTAAGGTTTGGAGGACTTAGTAGGAACCAACATCATAACTTCCCATAATATTCGTATCTGGGTGGAAGGTGGATTTATTTTTCATTATACAAGTAACTATTAGAGGTATATAATCCAACAGACGAAGCATAATTCCCCAAGAGAGACGAACAATAATAATAATCACACTTGTTTCTGGACCTACGGAGCTTAATAAGGAAACTATTGTATGGGTTTACTCAGATTTTTTGGTCGACTGATTTTCCAATATATACATTTTCTCGCTGCTCATGTATCTACCTATCTTACTTCCCTCCCAGCTGTAGAGAGAGAGAGAGAGAGAGAGAGAGAGAGAGAGAGAGAGAGAGAGAGAGAGAGAGAGAGAGAGAGAGAGAGAGAGAGAGAGAGAGAGAGAGAGAGAGAGAGAGAGAGGAAGGGGGGGGGGAGAGAAAGTGTGTGTGTTTGTGTGTGTGTGTGTGTGTGTGTGTACTGAGAGACAAAAGCTGTGTCTTCGTTCCGTTCGAAAATTTCTGACACACAACTAATCACATTGAAACCCAGACCAGGACTGCAATGCTTCGTTATTAAAGGGGTAGGAAGGTGTTGGTAATTCTGGACCAAATGAATCCTCCAAACTATTTCAAACAACAGGACACCTTTAGTTTTATTAATATAGCCCTATTTCCTGGTATACTTTGGAAGAATCAAGGGGTTCCAATGTACCAAAAGTTTACTATTCCCTTAACCAGTTGTCTTCACCATTTTGCTGGACAAGAATATTTCATGGTAGGCCTATGTGTGAGAACGATATCTGTGTGTATGTATGTATGTCCAAGGGTGTGAAATGTGTGTGTTTATTCATTTGCTAGTGTGCAAAAACATATGTATGCGAATGAATTTGTGTGGTATATGTGTGTGTATATCTGTATGTATGTTTGTGTGCGAATGTGTGTACGTATCAGTAACTGTGCAATCTTAAATATTATGTGTGTGTATGTCAGTGTTCGAATTTATATGTGTATGTATCTGTTAGTGTGCGAGTGTGTGTTTATGGAAGAGAGGGTGAGGCAAGAGGCGTGAGAGATTAAAGGCGAAGTTACTTAAAGGGAGGAACTCGTTATGGTAGATTGGGGGGCTCCTGATTCATCCAAACTATGTCACGAAACAGATCCCCTATTCGTAACATTGAAGTGATTTGTATTTTGGCATACTTTGGAGGAGTCAGTAACACTCCAATTTACCAAAAAGAAGTCCTCCCATTAAAGGGTGGGTATGAGAGAGTGATTTATAACCCCCCCCCCCCAACACACACACACACACACACATTTAATAAGAAAGGATCGATTTGTCAATAGTACTGAATTGATGTGTTTGGAAATGATTCACGATGGTGTTTATATACGCACTAGTTTGCTCAGTGGACTTGTTACATTAAAGCACCTCGATTCCTCCAAAGTATGCCAGGAAACAGGCCCCGATGAACAACTATAATGATGATCTGTTGCTTGGAAGAGCCCCGTAGAGGTGTATTGCTTGTAGTGATGTGGACAATACTTTAGAATTTTGGCGCCCATTCGGCCCCAGCCATTTTCAGTTTTTTAACTGTCCCTCGTTTCCTTCTATTTCCTTCCTGATTGCTGTCTCACCTCTCTATCACCTTCTTTTGGCGCTATATGACCTCGATGTTGTGGCGCCTAATATAAATCAATCTCCTTGCTTGGAAGAGTTTGGAGGAATCAGTTGCTCCAGATTTACCAACACTGCACTACTCCCTTAATGAGGAAATTAGGCAGTGTACTAAATATGAAGAGACTTGAAGGGCCATAGATTCCTCCAAACTATGCCACGGAATAGATCCTTCTATGAGTAACACTGGGGAGTCTGGTAGTCAGTAGTTTGTTCCTGTTAGATTCCCGGGTATCATCCCAAACCTCAGGTGTATCAATTATATATATTATGTATGTATATGTATGTGTATGTATGTTTATGTTAATATCTTGTGGGTCATATGGTTCACACAGGGCAATGGGAGATTTGTTGCTTGTTTGACATAGTTGGGATACAATTGGCTCTAATTTATTGGATTGTAGTGATTATTCATTAAATATTACTTATTATTATTATTATTATTATTATTATTATTATTATTATTATTATTAAAATAGACCAGAGACACAAAGCTGGGAGAGCAAGCATATTGTATTATTATTATTATTATTATTATTGGAATATTAATACCCGTTGCGCAAGAAGAGGTGCAGGGCCTGACTTACCCAGGGAGGAAGATAGTGAAGTGCCAGTCTGTTTTATATTTCTTTGTGACAACATAGAAGTGGTACTATATACATCCCTCTCTGGGTTTGGACGGGTCTGTAACAATATAAATATATTTTCTTTTTTTCTGGCTACACAAACATGACGGCACACTCGTATATTTTGTAGTGATACTCGTACAGTATATGCATTTTCCTGCCCCGTCTATCATGTATGTATGTATGTCAGTGTTGGCGGGCGACGTTACACCCAAACTAGATTAAATGGTTTGTCACAGCTGTCAGACGGGCCGCGAGAAATGAATGAAATGTACTACAGTGTTCCCAATTTTTCTATCGCTGTCACTCGCCTGTTCACGGGAGCCGAGCCCAGCCCAGCCTATAGAGCCGAGTAGAGCCGAAAGAGTCGTGCCGAGCCTAGAGAGCTGAACCAAGCCGAGCCGAAAGAGTCGAACCTAAAAAAGCTGAGCCGAACAGGGGTACTTATTTTTTACATCTCTAATAGAAAAATAATTGTTATTTTTTCTTGTATTAAAAATCTTCTTCAGACGACGGGCTTTTCTTCTTGCATCATAAATTGTTTGATAAAATTGTCCCTAATTATTTTGTATGAAGTGTACACACACACAAAGAAAAACCTATCGTTACATCTTCTGCGCGATACAAAATGACAGCATGAATGAAGGTTTTTGAAAACAGATGCAACCGCAACATACATACGCAGGGATACCAATGTGAGAAGGATGTTATCAAAAACCTTCATTCGTGGTGTCATTGTGTATCGCACAGAAGGTGTAACAATAGGTTTTTTTTGTGTGTATGTGTGTGTGTGTGTGTGTGTGTACAGTCATGAGTAATAGTTGGGTGAAGCTCATGAACCCCGGTTAAACTGAACTAATGAATCTGAAACATTTATTGACTTAATGAAATAGGCATATGTGTAGGTTGTTTCAGATGCACTGGGTCGGGTTACTTGGAAGCGAGAAATGACCCCCGACTTTTTGGAGTGACTGTACTTTGTAGTTAATGTGTTTTTTGAAGGAGTTTGTAGCCTTTGGTTGTAACTAGTGCTTCTCTCCAACAAGTAATATCATCGGGTGTTATGAGACTAATATATTGTTCGTTAACCATTGTTTTATATGATGAACCTTTACCTCGATGTCTCATAAAGGAAGTTTTCTGTTATTTGTCTCTTATTTCTTAGTTTTTTGTCTTATGGGGAATTGTCTCATATAAAATTATTAGCGTTGGAAGTTGTATTTTCTTCAGGAAATGAATACAATATATCATGTCCATATGCCCTGAGAGACTTTGTTGAAACAGCATGGTAAAAAAAATTCTCTCTAACCATAACTGCATCAAATAATTTTATTACGCTACGCAGACTTGGTGAATATTTTAACTGCACACAGCTGATATCTCTGTCCATCCGCTCTAGTATAAAGTACAGCTCAGCCCCAACAACACACATGGATAGAGTGGAATCAAATGCCTTTCGTCCAGTCAACTTTTCCTCTGTTTCTGATAATCTGAAAGTTGCATCACTCACTCTCTCGCTTCTTTTGGTGTTATACTGACATCTTTCACTGTATGATTCCTCGCGTCAGGAGACTATGTAACATTCGCTAAGCTACTCAATTTCACCTCTTTTTTGTCCAACTCTCTAATGCACAGTTTAACCGACTTTTGCTCATTCAAACGTAATGTAATTTCGTACGAAATGGGCATGTTTTAGGTTCCTTCTCACTCTTTGTTTCACGGGGAGGGGAGGGGCGGGGGACACTATGCGACCCTTTGCCTTAAATAAATAAATAAATATTACGTTTACTGGTAATCCAAGACTTGAGACGAAGGAACCAGTTATTTTTCTCCTGGGAAGAACATAATTATATGTGGATGTAGGTTATAGGTCAATAGGTCCCTCCCGGTGTGAACCCCCCCCCCCCCCCATGTTTTGGCGCCGTGTAGCCTTGATCGCTCTTTCCGAGAACTCGCTTCAAAACATTTCAATATTTACAGCTCTGGTTAAGGTAGAACTGAACCAGGTTAAATCACTTTACACATTCATTTGCGATTTTTTTTCAAGCTTCACTGAGCATTCACTTTTGTGAATGTATGCAGTATATCCCGGTATTCGGTATGAATATATATACCCTATATACGAATATATGTTCATTTATTTGAATATAATAATGTATATAATTATATGTTTAATGTTTGTTTCGCATTTGTAATGTATGGATGTATAATGTCTGTATGTGTGTCATATCGGATAGTAGTAGAAAAGTAAATGAACTGTGGCCGTGTGTGTGTAATGGTGCGGGTGTGTGTGTTTGGTGTCGTATTGACGTATGTGAATGTGTGTCTGTTGGCTTGAATAGGTGGCTGCCTATATACAGTAGATGTGTGCCTGTGCATTTTTTTTTTTTTTTTAATGTTCCTACACTGGACATAGGCTTCATCAAGCCCGTTACCGTGGCCCAGGTCAATTGCTACTCACACACACACACGTCACGACTTCTGAACTGGTACCCAGCCACAGAGAGAGGGAAGTGAGGGTAATTCCCAAACACTGCAGCTGTTATGGTACCAGTGAGGGTGTTTTACGACGTTCGGTTGCTTTATAGATAGTGCCTGAAACTCAAATTGGAAGAGTAAATATTCTCAGGCTCGCACTTGAGAGGAATCGATCTCCCGACCTATAGGTTACGAGTCCAGAAACTATCCACTCGGCCACCTCCCCTACCTGTGTGTCTACTTGTATGTTATGTATGTGTAGGACTGATTAAGTACTCCTGTGGCTTTCCCTTTTCATCAGACAGTGCAAACTGTGACACTCCTCACTATAACGGTAATTTGCTTACTGATTCATCTAACCAATATGTTCTTGTCATTCTGATAATGTATGTTTGTGTGTGCGTGAGAGAATTGATTGGTGTTTTGTGTCTGTTTCGTCGAGAATAATTTTGGTAGTGTGCGTATGTGTGCGTGTATTTGTTATTTTAGGTAAATAATGATGTGAAAGCATATAATATTATTATCATACTTGCAAGTTTGTATATGAACCTGTACTCTCTCTTACTCTCTCTCCTATTGATCACCCAAAAGGAAAACTTGGCGTGGAAAAAACACCAATCCTTCATGAATAACATGGACGTAACACACATGCCAAGGAAGGAAGGGGAGGAGGAGATATCAGTGGATAATTGGAGGCTACCTTACTCATTCCACCAGTTAAACAATAGGTTATAGTTTCGCGTCAGATGCAACACATACTGAGGTGACGTGTTTCTTGGCACTGCTTGAAGGACTCAGTAGAACCTTCAATCCACCGGCAAAAACAACAATTTCCCACTCCTATCAAGATCCAGCCCCATTCTTCTGTGTGTCTTTCGTAGCTTCTTCACCTACTTGTCTTTCTAGTCATTATATGGTTTTTTTTTTACTACAATTCATTCTTGATTCACCAACCAACCCTGCCTCAACACTCATCAATGACTCCCTCACCAATTTACCCATTACCCCACTTTTCGTACCGAGCCGTAGTAGCTTATTCACCTGTTTGTATTCATTTTCTAGTCCTTATCCTGCCTCACCACTCATTAATGAATCACCCACCCACCCCAACAACAACAACTTGATCTCATTTATCACTGCATTTCCACCACCATCTCCTAATTTTCCAAACTGTTTCATCGCCTGTGCATCACGACATCCGCACCTCCGTCTCTCAGAATTTTAATCATGCCTTCTTTAGAGTCCAACAACAGTCTCAGTGAAAGAGTTTACTGAGAATGAGGCTGGCCGAGTTCTCATGTGCATGTTTTGCCAGCTAGAATTGTGCATGTTGATAATCGGAGCCTGTTGCTTGTGGATTAATGAAATAATATTCAAATTAAACGAGACATATTTGTAACTTCTAGATTGGACAGTATAGCCTAATATTGTAACATATTAAATATAGCTTAACTTTTAACTTTTGAATGCTCCAATTCTGATAGACTTGGGATTAGGACTGACTAATCCATGTCCAAACGTTGTTAACATGGAACCCTTCGACAATCTGGTCCTCGGGAGTCTCTCCAGACCGTGTTTGCTACTACCACCAAGATTCACACTAGCGGCAGCTCCGGACCAGCTCACGCTCGATATTTTCCCAGTTTCAAGTATTAGGCTATATCCAGAGGCGCTAATCCCCTCGGACGAGATAAACTCAGTTTAACTTTTCTTATACAGTGTTGTCCGTGCTGATGATGATGTATATTCTTATATACGATGTGAAGTAGTGTTGACATTATGACTGATTTTCAATAATGCATACCATTGTAATATGAAAATATTATGAAAATAATTGTATCAAATGTGATTGTTCAATGGCAAATTAGGAGTCTTATATGAAATGTGGCACCACAGCAGTAATGTACACAAGCAAACGACATCACTCGGAGTTTTTGACCGTACTCAAACCCACGTGACCACACTGTGCTTGATCCGTCCAGTCTATCTCCTACGACTTGTCTGTGGTCGGGGCTGTGACGTCAATACTGACGTCACTGTTCCGAGTGACGATCGGAAAGGTATCCGGCCAAACGGACTAGTGTGAACCCCGCAAAATTAGGCTTTGTACGCCATCCATATTTTCTTATTTATTTTGCGATTGAAGTCCCATTCATCACACCAACACCTTCTGCTTTCTGTTCTTGCTTTCCTTCCTTTGCTTTTTGTCGGAATGTTCCTTCTTGCTTCGGGAGCTCTTGCCTTTGGACTCGGGTGGGACGAGCCTTAGGTTGCTCACGAGCTTCCTGACGGGGGTAGCCTTACCCAAGCCGTCATTAGCAAAGACAATCAAGACGGTCTGTTCGAGTAGCTCTGGCCTGCCTCTGATTTTGGTTCCCCTTTCAGTCTGCATCAGCACACCTTTGCTTACTTTCATGGCTTTCCTGCTTACTTTCTTTCCTGACTTCCTGCTTGCTTTCTTTCCTGACTTCCTGCTTGCTTTCTTTCCTGACTTCCTGCTTGCTTTCTTTCCTGACTTCCTGCTTGCTTTCTTTCCTGACTTCCTGCTTGCTTTCTTTCCTGACTTCCTGCTTGCTTTCTTTCCTGTCTTCCTGCTTGCTTTCTTTCCTGACTTCCTGCTTGCTTTCTTTCCTGTCTTCCTGCTTGCTTTCTTTCCTGACTTCCTGCTTGCTTTCTTTCCTGTCTTCCTGCTTGCTTTCTTACCTGACTTCCTGCTTGCTTTCTTACCTGACTTCCTTACTTTCCTTCCCTTCTTCGTTCCTGGTTTCTTTCCCTTCTTGGCCTGCTCCCTCCTCCTCCTCTTCATCTCTCTAATCTTCCTCATCTTGGCATACTTTGCTCTCTTCACTGCAGCTACTTCCTTTGGGAGTTTCCTCCTCCAACTGCTCTTCCTCATCCTTTGCTTCCTGCCTCTTCTCCTCAACTGAGTCCTCTTCGCCTGTTTCCTTTTCTTCTGAACTGATTTGCTGCCTTTTGGTTTCATTCCCTTCTTCGCCTGCTTCTTCCCTTTCCTTATTGCCTTTTTCCCTCGCTTCTTTGCCTGAGCCCTCTTCCTCTTCCTCATTATCTTCCTCCTCCTCATTTTCTAATACTTTGCTTGCTTGGCCTTAGCAACTTCTTTTGGTAACTTCCTCCTCCTCTGCCGACTCATCTTTCTCAGCTTACTTTCCCTTATCCTCCTCGTCCTCAAACTCCGGGCCTTCCTCGCTGCTTTCTTTTCCATCTTGGCCTTCTTGCATTCCTTCTTCACGGGCTGGACTTTGCCTTCCTGTTTCTTCACGCTCTTTTTAGCTTTGCTCACTGGTTTCTTTACGCTCTTTCTAGCTTTGCTCACTGGTTTCTTTACGCTCTTTCTAGCTTTCTTCACTGGTTTCTTTACGCTCTTTCTAGCTTTCTTTACGCTCTTTCTGGCTTTCTTCACTGGTTTCTCAACGCTCTTTCTGGCTTTCTTCACTGGTTTCTTCAAGCTCTTCCTAGATTTCTTCGCAGGTTTCTTGACGCTCTTTCTGGCTTTCTTCACTGGTTTCTCAACGCTCTTCTTAGCTTTCTTCAAGCTCTTTTTAGCTTTGCTCACTGGTTTCTTCACGCTCTTTCTGGCTTTCTTCACTGGTTTCTCAACGCTCTTTCTAATTTTCTTTACACTCGTTGGTTTCTCAACGCTCTTTCTGGCTTTCTTCACTGGTTTCTTTACACTCGTTGGTTTCTTCACGCTCTTTCTAGTTTTCAATACACTTGGTTTCTTCACGCTCTTTTTAGATTTCTTCACTGGTTTCTTCAAGGTCTTTTTGGCTTTCTTCGCCTTCTTTATCGCCTTCTTCAACTCTTTCGCTTCCCTCTTCTTCTGTTCCTTTCTTACCAAGCGTCTTGCCATGGTGCCAACATCCCTGACGGGAGTGTCAGCCATGGCCGCCAAATCTCCTTCCTCGGCCAAGGGTGCTTCTTGGGGTTGGTCGCCCTCTTGTTTGTTCTGCACCTCCTCCTCTCCCTCTGCCAAGGCTTCCAGTCTATCCATGGCATCGCTGTAGTAGCCCGTATCATATTTGTCGTCCTCTTCCTCCTGTGTTGATACGAGGCCACCCCTGGTGTCGTAGTTGTGAGTCTTCTGTTGTACCCCATAGTCAGACATGCCCAACTCCACCTGCTGGGCCTGTCTCTGTGTTCCCTGCACCTCCTCTGCCCCCAGGCACCCCACTAACACCATCGCCACCAGCCATGCACCAAACATCAATTGTTGATAAAATTTCATACTGATATTTTTTCTTCGTCTATTGTTAGAAATGGATCAATTTTCTTGTTATTTTCAATTGGGAGAAAGAATGAGAATGAAAGAGAGATTGTTTAATAGAAGAATATATTAGGTTGAAATACAAACAGTAATGGTAGTGCAATACCCAAGGAGATATTTACCGCAGAAGAAATGAAGAGAAAGGATAGCAGCAAGCTTGTTGATGGAAGAACAAGGAGTGTTGACGATATGAGTGACCCAATCGAGAGACTACATTTATGGGCGACAGAATCGTTTCCATTACGTATTGCCTTCCTTCAATACCCAGCAGACATCTTCACTACTTTGTTCACTAACCAAACATCTTCACTTACTCAACTCACCAAACATCTCCACTAACCTGCACACCAAACATCTCCACTAACCTGCACACCAAACATCTCCACTAACCTGAACACCAAACATCTCCACTAACCTGAACACCAAACAGCTTTACTACTCTTTCAGCGAGAAACACTGTAAGCAACACCCATCCTACTTGGACCCCTCCCCCCATCCCTCGCCCAACTCCTCTTGGATAGATCTTATGTGTAGTACTATCCTCTTGAAGCTGTACCAAACTAAATTTCCTAACCTACAGTTCCACCCATGGGTACTGCTGTCCTCTAACCTTAGCTTGAATTAATTTATGAATGAATGAAAAAGGGGAAGAAATAAGTCTGACTGTGTTAGGCCAGAAAGACCGGATACTAGAAAAGGGAAGCAGACAGAGAGTATAGGGACACCAAACGCAAAGGATAAAGGAGACAATGAGGGATAATTTAATGGAGAAAGGAAAGGGAATGGCATTAGTCCGAAGGGGCAACCGAACCCTTAAAATATTGACCTCGCTGTAGTTAAACTCATCCCGCTTGTATTATCTTCTCCGTCTATAGGAAAAGAAAATTAACCCCTTCCCAAAGGTAATGTGCATATATACACAAACATCATTCCAGAGTAACAAAATCAAATCCCTCTCCTTAGTAAAGTAGAAGCATTATCAGCAGCTGTATTGTACACATGTTGTCTTTGTGTGTGTGTTGGTGATACTGATACCTATATTATTTATTACCTGACCCGTCACCTGAGGCTCCTGCGTCGCCACACTAGAGAGGACACACACACACAGAAGAACGTATTGATTGTCGCCTCTTTGTCTTATCCTCTCGCCACGCAATCAGGATTGAGTGTCGCTCCTGTATTTTTTTTCATCTGGCAAAGTTTGCGTTTGTTCTCGTGTGATGTTCAGCCCCACTGGAAAAAGGAGTTAGATATTTTCAGAACACACTGTTTGCTGGAACACCCTTGTGATTGGACAAATGTTGGTACAGTAGAATGGTATTTTCACAATAACTGCAATGAGCCAAAACGAAAATAACATAACAGTGCCTAACGTAAACTACCTATATATAGATGAAGAAATAGGATCAGCTTCATTAATGTTGCCAGGAGCCGTTTATTTGCAAAAATCGATAGTATCAAAAGAGAACATGAAAACCATACATTATAAAACAGAATCGGTCACTCCTCGTCTCAGTGTATCAAAACATGCCCCACACTTTCACTTGACTGGAGATAAGAAAAATATTTTTGTATACAGAGTTCAGTTTGTGTGGCTCGTTGTCCTAAGGGGGTTTAACATGTTATGGTCGAATTAGATGACTCCTGATTCCTCCAATGTATGCTATAAAACAAACTATCTCACTATAAAAGTAAAAGATCTGTTTTATAGCACTGTTTGGAGGAATGAGAAGTCCTCCATTCACACCAAAACTATCCCCCTCAAGGAATGCTGTCAGTGAGTCTGCGAATAAATTATATACGGTAATGTATAGTATACGGGGTTGTCTGTTTTGCGACACATATTGGAGAGATCAGTTACTGGTTTGTTTACCTTTTATGTAGTTACATTTAAGCATTGAAATATAGTAACAGCATGATTCCTTTTTGCTCTGTATTATTTTCATTACTTTTATTTTATGTCACAGTTATTTCAATAGCTCTCAGACGGACAGTTCCAGATCGAGACTTACAAAAGTATTAAATGTATGAATATGTGAGAACGATAATAATCTATCATACCCAAACTTTCTCGGAACCTGTCCCCTTCTTTGGAGTATAATCTCCCTTGTCGTAGCATAACTCATTCGAGCGATCGGATTGACTGGAGTAGCACATCCTGACTACCGAAGCTGTGTGGTGATATTCACACTCCAAAATCTATCGTCTCCCTTAATAACGAATGCAAAACACATTTAGGATACTTCCAATGCCAAGTGATAAACGAGACTCCCATTGTAATTTGTGGAGCATATCGCATTGAGGAATGATATGACCAGCGCCTGGGAACGTGGGGAAAACTCGAACCGCGTCTTTGAATCTTCATATGACATAAGGTTACATATTTGGATATTTATTGGTAGAAGGTTGTCCGAATGCTAATTCTTCAGCCCTGGCTTCGAATTCCTACCAGCCAGCCATGGGGGTGTCGAAACTTTGGATTGTATTGTGGGTGTACGGAATGGAGGAGGATTGGCCATTTAATTCCAATACCCTGACGTCCACGAGTTAGAATTTATTATAACTTTACACCCACTGTTGCAATAAACACTTCCCTCTCCCCAATGCAGGCAGCCCTCTTCCACGAACTCAAAACTCTCATGTGGTCATATTATTTGAAAACGACCTCAGACCCCAACTTGGCAGGCAGGCAGGAAGGGCTTCGGTGTGGCAATGACCCAGGGAGAGTGAGTGTAATTAGTGCTCACCTGCTGCCCACCCACCCAAGACCTCGGGCTATTCAACGTGGGAGGGATTTTTGGTTTACATTCGAGATCTTGTTTATTTTGGCCTCTTGATTTTCCTTTTGCTTGAACGAGGTAATTTGTTCTGTGTGTCCTTTTGGTGTGTTTTGCTTTTCCTCTGCTTGGGTTTTGGTATATTTCTGTATTTCCTTTTCATTGCAGGTGTGCAAATATAATTATATTCTATATGTTAGCGTGTATTGACAGCCCTTTTGTTTCTTTGATTCAACGTATTTTAAAGGGGAAAAATTAAGTGCTTCGCCAGAAACACTTTGTACCACCAAAAATGAGACAGAGGAGGGACAGCAAGCGTGAAAGTAAAAACTAGGAAAGATGGGGGACTGAATAAGAGAAGAGGGTTAGTTTCGAGTCCAAAGGAGCGTCCAAACCCATATAGTATTGCCCACATCTCCGCCGGTAGTACGAGGGCATTAATGGCAATGCATTCACCGCAGCATCACCACCTTTTTATTTTCAACCTATCTTCTCTTTCGGTGGCATTTTTCCCGAGTCTTTCATGGTACAGGGAAATGCACTCAGAATGCCTAGACTCTTACAGTTCTTTTTCTTAGCGTTCGGGGATGTGTGGGAGGTGGATAGTAGCCATGTAAAGCTCGATCCCATGTTGGAAGGATCATAATTATGAGGGACAATTTTAGACATCCTGTCTGGTCACCGAAAATTCCCAAGATGAGCAACGGCATATATCGGCCATTGTGTAAACAGAAATTTAACATTTTACATCAACCCTTTCTGCTACTGATGGAGGATGAACTAATCGCGTGCAGAGATTAGTAGCTATAACGTTTAAATCATAATTACCGGTTAACCTTAGATGTTATATAATACAGCTGGCCACAAGATTTCCTGGAAGGTTGTGTATGTGATTAATATCCATATTTGTACTGTAAAAAAGTGAAAACTAAATAAAAAAATATTCCTGTGCTGAGTCACACGGGCATCACCTCGCTGTTCACTCGTCCTCTTCACCAGGTTCGTCAATATGAAGATTATTAGTTTAATTACCCGTGCTACATGGTCTGTATGGCCTAACCAGGTAGAATGCATTTCGATTTCACTACCCTAACAAAAAGCAGAAGCACTACAGACCACAGTGATTCCGAATATATTAATCTAGTATTTATGATAGAGGACAGGTTCAATCAGACGACCCACGTGAACGTTTACTTTTATTTATTGCTCGTATATTTGTACAACCGAAGTTATGTTTTCCAAACTGCACGCTTCGTGATTATACTTAGAGTTGACATAGAGTGCCGTGCCGTTTTGTCATGGTAGTGCAGCAATCGTTATGCATCAGTCCGTTTTATTACTGAAATAGATGACCCTCAGTGATTGGCTAATATTGACCTCCGAGGGAAATGATTCATACAATAATGGTCACTCATCACGGCTCAGCGGTGAGAGATTCGACACCAAGGGTTATAGACCATGGATGAACAGATTTAATTCCTGCCCACGACGCGGTTCTTGTGTTACAGCTGTTTTTAATTATCTAGTACAATAGAAAAGGCAAAGGAATAGAAAGGATCAACAAACAGCAAAAGACCTATTGGTCTTTGAGTGGCTGTTTGGTTTTAACGAAGACATTGCTAGACCAGAATGACCTTGTAGTTACAAAGGATTCGTTTAATACGAAGAGAGTTGACATGAAGGTACAAGATGTTAACCAAATGTTGATTTAGATACGGTTAGGGTAGATGAAGGATAGAAAAATTACAAATCTATCCAGAGGTAAAGCTTTAATCAGCCAGGGTACAAGTGGTTCAAATACTTTATGACCTATGAATGGTTGCACAAAACACATCGAGAGGTTATCGGTACTATTATCAATATTATCATTATCGGTACTATTATCATTATCAGCATTATCGCTACTAATATCAATATTATCATTATCGCTACTAACATCAATATTATCATTATCGCTACTAATATCAATATTATCATTATCTCTACGAATATCAATATTATCATTATTGCTACTACTATCTCTGGAATCATGCCACCCAATTCCTAATATACAGTAATACAAATTTCAGTTCCATTTCTATAAAACATTACATATTTGTCTTCCAATATTCTTAGTGATTATTAGTTTATTTTAGATGAGACCTACGTCTAATTTTCACTTACAAGACGTCTTACGGTAATTATTATTGTTGGCAATCTATCAAATGGCCCGTCCAATGCATTTTGAGGGTCCAGAACTGTAACATTATTCTCCCGACGAAGAGAATATGTTTGTCAACTCTGATTCGTCCAGGTTTAATTAATTGTGGTTTTGCGGTAAACTTTAACTTATTAATTTGGTTATGAAATTATTGATTAATGTTAACAATGTTTTCTTACTTGATCTATTTAAGGGGATGGTCTACTTTTGGTATATTGGAGTGCCTTGATTCCTCCAAAGTATGCCAGGAAACAGGACCAGATTAACAAAAATAATGGTGTTCTGTTGTTTGGAATAGTTTGGAGGATTCAGTTGCTCAAGATTTACCAACACAAAACTTTCCCCTTAAGCTAACTATCACACAATTCACAGTGTTGAGTTTAGTAAGGCGAAATAATATCAGTTATATACCCATCTAGAAAACATTAATAAGTTATTACATATCTCTATGTCCGTCCAACTCGTATGGACAACTAATTCAATGTTCGGCCAGACCTTGAGGAACTTCAACAACAACAACAACAACTAATTCAATTAATCCTGCCATATATTCACTCACGTCACTCATACCCAATAACCATCATTCCTCCTTCCCGTCTCTCCCTCCCACCAGTGAATGCTTCGAATGAAACTTTCAGTGGATGGTGCGATTGTTCTATATCAGTCAGAAGTGGCAACACTCCACCAGCCCCTACACAAAATCCCCCCATCGCTCTCTCTCTCTCTCTCTCTCTCTCTCTCTCTCTCTCTCTCTCTCCTTCCATAACTCGTCAGGTAGAAACGACCCCATGATGAGTGAGCTCGTGACTGTACATTACATTTACCAAAATAAAAACCAAGATAAATTTATTACACTCTATTTTACACAAGCATATACTATGGCGCATAAAAGTTCATTCCCTGAGCTAGCCACGATATAAATGAATCACTTGTGTTTCGGACATGTAAACAGAGGAGTGAAGATGATGAACAGTGTGTTGTCGTTCGAACCACAAGCAGGAGATTCAGTCATAGTGTGAGAGAGTTCCAGGGGTCATCTGAGCTCTCCCTCCCTTTCCCCCTCCATCCCTCCCTCCCAATCCCTCCCTCCATCCCTCCGTTTCCCTTTCTCCCCTTCCCTCTCTCCCTTTCCCTCTCCATCCCTCCCTCCTTCCCTCCCTCCCCCTCTCCTACCCTAATCCCCTCCCTCCCCCCCCCCTAATCCCCTCCCACCCTAACCCCCTCCTTCCCTCCCTTACCCCCCTCCTTCCCTCCCTCCTTTCTATGGCTTCCTTTCGTCTTCGGAGTTTCCCTTCCTTTCTATAACATTTTCCACGAGGTGAATATCACGCATGCGCGGTTTATCTACGTCACAGCCAGTGGTTGGGAAATGGCGGGAACAGAGGTGACGAGGGAGGACCGGTGTGCCGCTTTTGTCAGTTCACCATCAACAGCTGCAGTGAAGAGAAGTGTTATAGTGAAGTGTTTAACCCAGTGATCTTATTTATTAATTAATATATTTATTCCGCGGTGTAGTTTACTTGTGATTTTGGTTAATTTATTTTATTTTTTAAGCTTTTAATTGGTTTTGATGGAAGGGAGAAGCGTGTGATTTCAACTTTACTGTTAAACTAGCATCTTTCATAGTATGGTCACCGTTCTAATTTTTGTACAAGCGGGTTAATATTTTAGCTTTTGATTGTCTGAAGAAAATTTTTGCTGTGAAGTATTGCTAATAATCTCCCCCAAACTAATAATAATCTCCCCAAAACTAATAATAATAATTCCCAAACGTATAGAATAACCTCTTCTAAACGTAATGTAACAGCTACATATACGGTCGGAAAATCAAATACCCATAAAGTCTGGTTCTGTTTTCATTGTTCAGTGTGATTCAGTATAGTGAGCAGTGTGATTTTGGTGTAGTGTGATTCAGTATAGTGAGCAGTGTGTAGTGAGTGGTTCAGTATAGTGACCAGTGTGTAGTGAGTGGTTCAGTATAGTGACCAGTGTGTAGTGAGTGGTTCAGTATAGTGACCAGTGTGTAGTGAGTGGTTCAGTATAGTGACCAGTGTGTAGTGAGTGGTTCAGTATAGTGACCAGTGTGTAGTGAGTGGTTCAGTATAGTGACCAGTGTGTAGTGAGTGGTTCAGTATAGTGACCAGTGTGTAGTGAGTGGTTCAGTATAGTGACCAGTGTGTAGTGAGTGGTTCAGTATAGTGACCAGTGTGTAGTGAGTGGTTCAGTATAGTGACCAGTGTGTAGTGAGTGGTTCAGTATAGTGACCAGTGTGTAGTCGGTCTCGGGAATTCATACACACACTCAGAATATATGTCTATGTAACTGTAACACAACGTAATGATAGTCTTGTTGTTGTAGTGCAGTCACCGAGTTACATCTTGGTAGACCATTCACTGCAGTACATTCACAATAATGACCTCGATTTATGATGAGCCTGTGTACGAATTTCTGTGGCCAATTTTACTTCGAAAAAATATATCTATGTAGTGCCTGAAGGAGTAATACACACACAAGATCTCCAGCAAGTATGAGACGGGATAGATAAAGAGTATTATTAAATGGTTCACTGGTATGTCAGGAGATGCTTCGAAGTGTCAATAAGACCTGGTTACTTAAGGGAGGAATCTCTTGTTGGTATATTGGAGGGCTACTGATTCCTCCAAACTATGCCAGGAAACGGACGACCCCAGTGTTATTAATAGGGGATCTGTTTCGTGGCAAAATTTGGAGGAATCGCTAGCCCATCACTTTACTAACAAGATTCCTCCCTTAACATGACTGGTGAGTGTAGCATAAACTCTTACATTACACTGTGGTATTTTGATGATAAATAATTGTAAGTCGCTGATGCCAGTTTTACAAAAAAAAATTAAAAATATCAAGTGGGAAAACGAGATAAATAACTATATATAAAAAATAGTTGGTGTTATCAAGTGTTGTGTGTAAATTATCTGTAAAGTGCAAGATGGTTTCTCCAAAATTTAGTGAATAAAGTAATTAATAAAGCCATAACCATAGTGAAAGGTTGAAAACTAATGGAACGTCTGGTTGGTGTAATGTTGTTAAAAGTGAAGTGGTAAAGTGCTCTCAAATTTGAATATTAAATGAGGATTGATTGATATTAGGTGCCTCAACAGTGTGGTCATATGGCGCCAGAAGATGATACAGCAAGGAAATGGAATGAAAATGGGAATAGTTGAAGAAAACTAAAAGGGAGTGGCTGGACCGAAAGGGCGCCAAAACCCTTAAAGTATTGGCCACATCACTACAGGCAATACCCACTCATGCACGGGGTAGTAAATGAGAAAAGATAATGTTTGTGCTTTATAGAGTACAGCTGTCGAGTGGAAATAACGTTTGTGTTATAGAGTAGCCTACAGCTGTCAAATGGAAATGTGTGAAATTAGTGTTGCATCTACAGTACATTTAGCACAGAGCAACAAGTAAAAATATTGGTGAATGAAGGTGTAAAATATTTGTAGTGAATTATGAGTGTTGTCTGTTTAGTACCAGACCTGTGTTGCTTCGTAAGAGTAATTCGTGTTATAATTAATGATGAAACCCTGCATAATTTTGTCGGTGGAATTAAATGGCACTATACCTTGCTGCTCACTATCACTCAATAAGGCTATATAGAAGTCCTCTACACGCACACACTCGTCAACTACTACACACTACTCAAGACCATGCCTACGTTAAGTCACCAGTCAGCGCCGTGCATGAAGGGTGAGTGTTATGACTTATAATGGGATAACCTCTTTTTATTGCATGGACAGGCTAATTATTATTTCAAACTATCCCAGGTAATAGGCCATCTCCATATTAGTATTAGGAGACTATCTGTTATTGTTAAAGTTTAAGCAGTCTGGACAAGTAGCCCCGACCCTCTGAGGAAGGCCATGGCCTGAACCGAGCTCTTCCCACAGTGCCCGCAGAGTGTATGTTGTGTTGTTGGTGAGTGTGGTTGTGTGTATTGCAGTCTTCCATAACATGTTTTAATAGAATGGGGTGCTATGTTGCATCCTGGACAGGCATCCACAATTGCTCCATCCAGCTTCTTCTGATATGTGGTAGCCACATCGCAGCCTGGCAAGGGGGAAGGGGGAAGGGAGGATTCAGATGGGTGGATGTCAGGAGGTAGTGCATGCAGCTGAGTTGTTTGGATGGATTGGTGAGTGATTTGAGTATGAATGTGTTCTGGAGACTGGTTTGGGATGGGCAGGGTGTAAGAGATGATAGTATTAGTGTATGGAATCGTGTACTGGGTGTTTTGATGTTCCTTAGCATGTGTGGGTGTTCTGCCATGTATTGTAGTGGATGGTGTGGGTTTGTGGAGGCTGCAGTAAGTGTTTGTGTGCCTCTCATCTATTCTGTATTGGCTGAAGGGTGAGTCTCGGTGAGGTTTGAGGCCCAGGCAGGGCTTGCATAATTCATCACTGATCGGATATATTGTTTATTCACTGTGGTTGTGGTTTCTTTGTGTCCAAATGTTGTGCTGGCATGTGGTCTTTGCATGCATTTGTTTTTGGTGATTGTGATATTATTTAAATTACATAGGTGTGTTGTATGTTATGCCAAGTATTTTAGGTGTGTTTATGGTGAGGTGTGGTGTGTAGCGATGTTCAGCGTTCTAGTTGGTGAGAAGGGTGACAGTTGAGATGGTGGGTGCTATTTTAAGTCTGTGGTGAAGCAGACATTTAGTGTGTTGAGGTAGGGTTGGAAGATGAGTGTGATCGTCTGCATTTCTGTGTGTTCGGATCCGGACTAAATTTTTTAGTACAGTCAGCACTGCCAACGCCTGTTTATCTGGCGTTCAGAGTTCGAGCTTGTCGAGTTGCTTGTCTGAAGCACAGTGAGAGGTGGGGGGAGAGAGGAGTGTGGGTGTGTTGGTGAGTGTTTAATGTAATGAGGCTGTCCGTTTGGGAAAGGATTTCAAGCCTTGTCTGGTATGTTGACATACCAGGCCGACGTCTTGGCGTTGAAGTCACCACCGACGATGATGTCGGGTTGGCTGCTGATATGTTGGAGCTGGGGGGTAAAATTATGGGGAATTATTGGGCAGGTTTGAGGGGGATGTATAAATTTACAATTGTGATGTTTGTTGTTTTCTCAGTGCGTATTTTAATGGCTTGAATTTGTGTCGTGGTGAGGGAGAAGGGATTTAAGGTGCGCACTGGCTTCTATATAGTTAAGGGATTTGTGGACTAGGCTGAGGAGTCCTCCGCCATTGCTGTTGGCCCGGTCTTGTCTGATGGTGAAATTTGGAAATGTAGATGTTTTATGTGTTGCGTAATTTTGTTTCCTGTAAGATGGCAATATGTATGTTGTGTTGTATAAAGTAAGTTGTTATTTTTTCGGTGTTGATTTCCTCTATGTTTAGTTGAAGTATGTTGTTAATTGTTGTGTGTGCGGTGTGTGTTAGGTTCTGCTGTACGGGGAAGATGATGATTCGTCTAGGGGGGGGTGGGGGATGGAGATGGAAGTGAAGATTATGGTGTTGAAAGCGAGGGTGATGGAGGTGGTAGTGATGGAGGTTGTGGTTCTGGTAAAGGTGATGAAGACATTTGTGAAGGAAGTGAGAGATGTCGTGGGGCATGCCGGACTGGTCCATGTGTTTGTGTAGTGTTTTCTGGAGGCAAGTGTTGTACATGTGAAGTGGGTGCAGTTTTTGCAAGAGTTGCATTGAACTGAATCGTTTGTCTGTTTGCTAGATGTGATTGGTTTTGAGCATGTCGGCCAAGTGTATTTTGTAAGTGGATCCAGGATTGTGTCGATGTCTCAGATTAGAAAAAGCCGAGAAATGACAGCCTGAGAATAATTTCTTGGTGGTGAAACAATGCGTAGTTGTGTGAGGGGTGAGGTATTGCCCCATGGCTCCCATAACTTCCTTAGTTGGTAGCCGGGGGGGGGGGGGGGTCCCATTACGTAGACTCCGCCACTCCAGGGCTAGGAGATGGTCTGTTTTGTGACTTAGTTTGGAGGATTGTTTCCCTCCAATTGGAGGCTTCGCAAACTTGAAAGAAGTTGCCAAATCCGCCAGATTAATTATCTCGATGGGTGAAGGGTCGCACAGAGAACCTTTCCAGATTTTTTAAAATAATTTTCTTGAACTAAATATAAAAGGCTAAGGTCCATTCATCTCCATTATTTGAATCGATAGTTGAGCTAATTTCCAAAGTTTGATTTCGTACAATAAGGTGGTTTATAAAAATTTTAAAGCCACATATGTAGTCATCCCGACGGTCATATCTGAATTATTTTCAGTGTTCATACTTTACACATCTTGAAACCAACATGCCAGTCGTTGCATATCGAGGTAATGAATGTTTTGGCAGGTCACAATAAAAATTTATTAAATAGTTCACATAAAAGATGGAGAAATTGTTTGCCGAAATTGAATTACACTGAAATTGATGACCGAGATTGGATAGGGCAGCCGAAAGTTCCAATAACAGATACGAAAAATGAAACACTTACGTATTTCGTAATTGATATTCGACTGGATACCACTGATATGTCGGAAAAATTAATTGTTGTTGCTGCTGAGTACGTGATTGTGTGTGTAATATAAGTATTTTCTTTTAAATACAATTATTTCAAAGATATGGCATCACTGGCAGTCTGTGTGAGACTGTGGCTGTTTTCAACTTCAGTATAGATAGAAATGATTTATCAACGTTAAATGTTCATACTAATAATCTATACATAATTCCAACATCCACATCCTAAATATTATAATAGCAGAGGTTATTGAAAGTCATGCTAATAAATAAAACAAAGTAGAATGCCTACTGTATTATGCATATAAGACTGTCCCAAAGCCGAGATAATTCTCTTGGTGTCTGGACACAAAATTATTTTAAAATATTTTTGCCGATATATCACTAACCACAACATGAAAAAATTTCTCGAAAAATAGTAATAACTAGTTTAGCTACAAATTTGTTGTTATATATTTACGTTTTGTAGTATACCCATAAGATGTTATATAACTTTATTTATCTAGCGAATTTGGCAATTTCTTTAAGGTTTGCAAACCTTCCAATTTAGTCGCTAGGCTCTCCCCCTGTATTGTTTAGAATATTCTTAAGGGGATCGTATTGTTGATTCCCCCAAGGCAGTGGTTCCCAAACCCATGGTCGCGACCCAAATGAGGGTCGCATGGGTGTTCCTGAGGGTCGCGGGATGGCTACAAAATTAATAAAACATAAAAATAAATAAATAAATGAGAGAGAGATTATAAGTAGTCGTTCAAACTGGGACAGGAAAATAGGTGTGAATAATAAAGTACGATAAATGAAGGTAGAACAAAACATATACGAGTATTTATTAATTAGTAAGTTATGGTAATATTTATTAACCTTTTTTCAAATGGATAAAATAATACTGAAATAATATTTCATCCTTGAGGGTCGCCAGGCCAAAATAAATTTGTGTTCAGGGTCACGACAAAAAAAAGTTTGGGAAACACTGCCCCAAGGTATGCCATGAAACGGATCCTATTAGTGATATTGAGGTTGTTAGTTTCTTGGCATAGTTTGGTGGAATCTGTTGCGTTCCAATTTGACCAAGATGCTCATCACCTCCACTTAATGGTGATTTTTTTTTAGCAGCAATCGGATGTTTCACGAGATTCTCTGCTATTTGTATATTCTGGAGGACTACTGATTCATCCAACTATCCCAGCACAAAAATCTGCGCAGTAATTATAATGGAGGATCAGTTTTAGTGACATCGGCAAAAGGATTCAGTGTCTTTAACCTTAAATAATATATTATAACCACCATCCCCCTCCCCACTTGTTTGGGTATGGCAGGAAATTGGACCAGATAAAAAAATGTATTGTGTGCTGTTACTTGGAATAGTTTGGATGAATCAGTTGCTTTAGAAATACCAACACAGTAATTCCCCCTAAAATGTCACCTTAATAATGCTTAAAGTCCCTCCTCATAAATTGTGTGTCCAAAATGTGTGTTTTTAGTGTTTCCCGTTTATAATCACTTGAGTCCTATAATGAGTAAAGGAAGCAGGCTGTAAGGTTATAAAATTGATTAAGGATTGAATTTTGTTGTAATTTAGAGTTTTTAAAAATCCAAGAATGGTCACCAATAATTTATTAAGAGTGAAATAGAAGGGGCTTAGATGTCTGATAATGTTTACAATGTGTAATGTACTATAATTTACACTTCAAGTATTAGGAAATATTATGTAGTATGACTTCGACCTCAAAGACAGTGTACAGTTGATCCCAGGATTTCGTAGTACAGCTCGGGTGAAAGATGCTTGTCTCTAGTATGCAATGACTATATTGTCTGGTATTTGCTTATCGTCGCCATCCCACATCATAGTTTCTGCCACTGGTAAATCTTTTTGGTAGCTAAGGAATTTCATACTGGAAGGAGCTGAGCATTTTCCACTTTGGCTGTACCACGGATTCCTGTGTCCAAGTGTACATAAATTTTTTGCTTGGTACAATCAAAGACAAAACTCGTGTCGTTTCCAGACATATGTTTATGGGAAATATTTTCATTATTTAGACATGGGGAACATAAGCCCGAAGTTATGCCATATGTTTTTGAAACGCCCTGTATATTGTGAAACATAATGATAGGCCCACCACAATAACGTTGATGCCCAGTATGGTTAGCCATCTACCATATGTTTTCACCAGATTTCACGACACGAGTTTTGTCTTGATAGTACATTACCCTATAAACAATTCCATCCAGAATAGTCAGTGAAGTTACACTTGTGCATGGAGTGAAAGATAATGGGGTTTATTAAAATTCCCTAGAGGCCTATCAGTAATTCCTAAAGGTGGTAATGAGAGGGGTTCACAGGTCATTGGCGAATGAGATAGTGTGTTATGCTGACATTCCAGGTTGGAAGTGTGAGTACACACGATATAGTAATTATCGATCGGGAAGGGTCTGATGGTTCTGTAAATGATGTACAGTCACGAGCATAAGTTTCTTTACCCCCCTGGCGAGAGTTAGGTCGAAGTCGTCGTTGGATATGGACTGGACGAACAAAAATGAACCAGTTCATAATGTTCAGATGATGCTTCATGTCACTAGAGGTGTTCACTTGAATACAACAAATTTTACACCGTCATGAGATACTGACCCCCAGTGTTCGTTTGCCTGGCCCTTCTCCAACCACAACTTCGACCTCATTCTCGCCATGGGGGTAAAGAAACTTATATAAGCTCGTGACTGTACACGGCTCATGATGGGCTGGTAATAAACAAGCTGTTTGTTTACATAGTCTGAGGTGTCACAATGTTTCAAAAGAGAATTGCAGATAGTTTCATTTTAATTGTCTGTACGAGAAAATTATTAGTCTGTGGAGCTCAAACATTGCATTATGTCTTTTACAGCTGTGTGGATGCTGCTGGAGTCGTTGGAGAACAGTGATGATTACTATCGGTAGCCGTAATGGTTCTCCTCCTCCTGGTGGCTGCCCATGAAGTTTGAATAGCAGTCAGTCTCCTGGATGGGTATGAGGAAAGTATAACATCATTAGTTTGTGGGGGGGCAATGGAATCAGGGATAGTGAAGGAAAGAAAAGAGTAATAGTTAAAAATGAATGGAATGTTCACGTAAAGAAACCATGATAAGCTTTCAATAAACTAATTAATTCAGGTAAAGGAAATTAATTGAGTTTTAACATGAAGGAAGAATGAGAACCTTTAATGAAAGTAATTTATTCATGTATTGAATTTCAGGTGTTTTGTGGGCAGTGACATCATCTTGGAGGGTGTGTTGGTTGTCCTCTCCTTCAAATATTGGCTGGCCCCCATTGTGAGAGTTGGCATATAGGACAGATGATGGGTTGGGTAAGTAGAAAAGTTTTTAAAAATCAAGTTATTTGTTTGTATGAATTTATAAATGAACTAGAATTATGAAGAAAGTTAATTTATAAAGTGCAATGTAATTTAAGAATGAATGTTTATTGAAGTTGGGAAGAAGAAAAAAAAATTTGAGTAAGGTAATATATTTATGAAGGCCGCATACTAATGCTAATATATTTGTGATTGCAGATGGTGAAGGAGTTGAAGAAAGTGGTCTAATGCGCCAGTACACACTCCCAGTCCTATTGGAATGGGTGGTCCAGCATTGTGCGGTCACGTGTACTGGCGCGGGGCTCCACTCTCCTGAAGACGGTACCATTCCCTTATACACACACACACACACACTCACCAACCAGGAGTGTGGGTCTTTCAGTGTGCAGGCTACGTGTATATATGTGTGTGGTGGTGTCTTTGGGTAGATGTGACCCCCTTCCCCCTTGGTGCTGGGGACCAAGGGGGAAGTATTACACTCTGCAGTCGCCTGAAGGAACCCCGTTGGGCCCCCCTCTGTTAGGGGGGCCCGGGGGTTTCCTAAGGGGACGTGCATGAGTGATTTCCAATGTTGCATTAAAGTAGCATATCGTTACTTTGATATGCCCGAATACGAATTTCATAGTGTATTTTTAATTTTTTTTTTTTTTATAAATTTGTTCTGGTGGATCAGCCCTTGTTGGGTTCCGGAGAGTCTTCGAAGTATCAAATAAAAGGATTAGAATATATATATAGTAAATTGTCTCGAGAATGTTTGTTTTATTTTCCTGGTAGAAATGATTGAAAAGTGGAATGATGCACAGTCGCTGGCATAATTCACTTTGCATCTTCTAGGTGGGTAAATGACAACGTTGACCTCACTCCCTTGTTCCTCGATGATGTTATTCATTGAAGTATAGGGTTGAAAGTAGTATTTTTATATTTTCATAATTAGTCTGGAGGTACTAATGTAAAATTGTCAGAATAAGGGCATATAAGACCGATAGATATATAAGATACAACTGATTGATGGACAGGTTTAATGCTCTCATACAATGAGGTGGTGAGGCCAGTCAGCATTAAGGGGTGAGTTGAGGAAAGGAAATGTTAATGGTCAACTGAACTGAATAAAAACAAAT
The DNA here is from genome assembly GCA_033782935.1 of Petrolisthes cinctipes. Classification (NCBI taxonomy): domain Eukaryota; kingdom Metazoa; phylum Arthropoda; class Malacostraca; order Decapoda; family Porcellanidae; genus Petrolisthes; species Petrolisthes cinctipes. The sequence goes on from JAWQEG010000639.1 coordinate 31,285, forward strand.
CAACCGTGATTACATACATTATTTGTCATGAGCAAAAGACAGATTAAAAAGCGTATATAATATGCAAGTATACTAAAGACTGAACTCTAGAAAATCCCCCTTCTCCTGTGGGTTGTTTTGTGTGTGGAGGGGTTGAGAACACGGTAAGGTTGTGGGTTATGTTTGTATAGTAACTCTGGTGACCACTGCTGAACACGTCGTTTTCTGTGCACTCAAATCATTAATATCGCCAACATCAGTATCATTTTAATTATTATATATACACATTCAAATTTCCTCCACCAAAACCATTTCACTGAACCTCCATCCTCTCGTTTTCCTCTTCCAGTAAGAGTTGATTCAGCAGCAGTAGTAGAGTATAAGTTTCTTGCATCCTCTGTCTGTCTTTGTGGTCAAGGAGGACGAAGGAAGGCTACCGACACTATGATTCCTCCAGCAAAACAACCTGTGATAGAGGGGTATTATAATATAAGTTTTGGATTGTTGTGTAAAGGGGAGACGAGAGTATAATATAAATTCTATATCATCGTAGGCCTATTGTATCCTCCAAACTATCCCAGGAAACCATTTCATTTATATGTTAGTAGTGGGAAATCTGTTTCATCATTGTAGTATTTTCTGGAACCCTGTGGTGTAATCAGGGTCCTTAAGGGGAGATTGCTTGTTTGGTGAATTGGAAGGCTACTGATTCCTCCCAACTATACCAGACTTCTGGTAAACAGACAGACGCCCTCAATGGTAAAAATAGGGGATCTGTCTGTTTCATGCCATAGTTTGGAGGATTCACACACCCACTTCACCAACAAAATCTACATCATATACGCTATATATTCTGTACAAACTAAATTTCACTGAAGCCAAATGAACTACTGTTGGCCGCAAGAATTAGTACACTGCTTTCGAGAGTTTACAACATATACATAATGTAACACTACGTAACTGAAATACAATATTAGGTTTGTGTTTAAGTTCTTGTCTTGCAATATACAATGTATTACTACGTAACTGCAATATAACATTATTACGTTTATTTTGTAATGCAAGAGTAACTTCAATACATTATTAGTTATGTTTGGGTAATCGTAGACAATTCATTGCAGTTTCTCCACAGTAATTACTTTTTCCATATAACCTGTGTAACAACTGTTGCCAACTGTACACTAAACATTTAATCAAGCCCGCCCGAGATTTTAAAAGGCAGGCTGTTTCTGGATGACAGCCCACCAAAAACCATCACAAGGACACCCCAGAGGCTTGTTGGACCTCTTCTCTACTCCTCCTTTTCCTTGGTCTATTCTTTTACATTATCATTGTTATTTATGTATATTGATAGAAGTAATACTTCATTTTACATCATATATTTGTTACATTTTCTGTAAGAGGAGCAAAGTTGGTAGGATCGGGAGGGTGGGGGGCAGAATTCACCTGAAAGCACGGTGAAGTGGGTTCATAAACAATAATAGCAATTCAGTAACAACCACCTTGTATACAATTATACTTTTGGTGACTAATAGAGGTGACACCTAATTCCTCCAAACTATGAGAGGATTGATTGATTTTTTTTGCCCTTGATTTTGGAAAACTCTTTGCTCTGGTGGTCAACCTCTGTTCCTGTGCCCCAAATTTTGGAAAATGTCCGAACCTAACTCGTAACACCATACCAGACATCACCAAACTTTTTGTGAAGTTTCCTACAGTATTGTGGTAGATTTTGAACTACCGTATCCTAGTGGTTAAGACTGAAATATGACTTCAATCATCAGTAACGACTTTCAACTACGCCCGGCCTTCTAAAGTCTTGGACTCCAAATTTTTAATACAAGGCGAGCAACAGCAAGGTCATATGGAGCCCGAGGAAGAACACTATTAATGAGACAAAAGGTAACGGGGAGAGTTTGAAAAGTGAATGACCCTTTCAGTCGCCTTTTACGACAAGTAGGGATACTGGGGAGGTATTCGTAGGTCCCATACTTACCCGGAAACAAAATAAGCCTCAATGTTACAAATATGGGATCTGTTTCGTGACAACATTTGGAGGAATCTATAGTTAATGTTCACGCAGCAGAACCTTTCCTATTTTGGAAGGCTACCGAATCGTGCAATGCGCTATTATAATGCTTAATGCAAAAAATTACAACAGTGAACTAATTCAGTGCTAATGTAAATAATGAGGGAAAATATTGCCTCTACGTTGAACACAGCCAAGAGTAAATAGCCATGAGAGATAATAGTGATGCCAGTTCTTATAGCAGCCATAAATTACGGGGAGATTTTCTCTTGTGGTCAATTTGAAGGCTACTGACTCCTCCAAACTATGCCGCGAAACAGATCCCCTATTAGTATCATTGATCCCTGTGGAAACTTCTGATAAGTGTGTTTAATTTTCCTTTTTATCTATTAGCTTTTACCCGAACAGTCTCGTTAGGATGAAGATTTTTTTTTATTATTATTATTCCTTTATGCTTCTTGTCCCACCTCAACTTCCGCACCTACAGGGTCTTCCAGGCGTAGGCCGGTCTTCTTTCATCCTCAATCAATTGGTATCAGCTACTTGTGGTTTAGTATTGCACAAAGCGGGGGGAAGTTTATTTGTCTGGGACAGAAAAAGTGTGTTTCCTGGCAGAGTTTGAAGAACAAAGAAATCCTAAACTGTACAGCAAAAGAATTACCATGCCTTTATTACACTTGGCTACCTATTTATTTCTTGGTATTGTTTGTAGTCCTATGAAACTCTCTATTTCGATATGACATCTCTCAAAAACAAAAGTCGAATTGGCTGTGGACCTGGTCAGATAGGCCAGCAGACCACGGTTTAAGGGTACCATTTATTGTGCAGGAATTGGAGTCTGCTTTGCCCTCCAGGATAGTGGACTGCTTGCCTTGTGAGATATTGCCTGCGTTATTGTGGACAGTATTTTAAGGGTTTGGGAGCCCCTTCGGTCCCAACCACTCCCTTTCAATTCATCGACTGACCTTCCTTTCCTTGTATTTCCTGCCTGCTTGCTGTTCCACCTCTCTATCATCCCCATCGTCCTACAGGGACTTCCAGGCCTAGATTTTTTATTCTACAATCAAGTCTTGCCTTGTGTTCTCCTTTCTCAACAAAGAAGGACCCTCTATCCACTAATACGGCAAACTTATGTTATTATAAATTATAAAAATGATTTTGTGGTTTCCATTTCCTGATACTAACCATCTCAATTCATCAGGGTTTATGATCGGCAGCGACTCCTCTAGGAAATTAAAGTAGCTTCCGTTGGTCGGTTTATGTTGAGGAATTGGGGAGAAACGGGTACTTCCTAATCATGCCACGAAACGATTCCTCCATTTGATAACACTGGGCTCGTCAGTTTTTCGGTATAGCTCTTGGCCATATTTAACCACCCCTATCCCCCCCCCAAAAAAAAAAAAAAATAATGCACAGAACAATACTTTCCTTCCATTCTAATGATATTTCTAGCCTGTAATGAATCTCCGCACGTCGAAAATTTTGGGAGATTAATTGCACGAGTAGTGAGGTGAGCCTTGCAGTGTGCAGGCTGTGTGGTGCCATCTTTGGTAGATGTGACCCTCTTCCCTCTTGGTGATGGGGACCAAGGGGGAGGTACACACTCTGCAGTTATCTGAAGGAACCCCGGTGAGCCCCCCGTATGTAAGGGGGGTCGGAGGGTTTCCTTAGGAAACGTGTATGAGTGATCTCCAACGTTGTATTGAAGTAGCATTTCGTTACTTTGAAATGCTCGAATACGAATTTCCAATTTTTTTTTTTTGGACGGGATAAGTCCTAGTTGTACTACGGAGACTCTTTGAAGTATAAAATAATGGTTGTGGATTGGAATATTCTCTCAATGAACATATATAGCCTAGGCATAATAATATAGAAAGATATTGTTTTCTTTCATCCTAGGATAAAGATAAGAAATAAAAATCATTTAATGTTTTTCCTAAATTGAAGGTAGTTTGATAATGACAGTGGATGGACTGCTGAACAGACACTTGCCCGATTCGCCTGAGAATTAAAAACTACTCTAAATTCACTAAGGTATGAATAACCAGCCTAGACAGAGATTAAGAAGGCTAAACTAGACTAAATAGGTTAGTGACCTCTGACTGGATGGATGGATGGACGGACGGAGAGACAGAGACTGGACTTGATAGATGGACGGACAGAAAGACAGAGACTGGATGGATGGGACGGACAGAGACTGGATGGATGGACGGACAGACAGAGATTGGATAGATGGATGGACGGACAGACAGACAGAGACGGGATATAGATCGATATACTATCGATCTGGTCTAGATAGATAGATGAGATAGAGGATACATCGATTGACTAGATCGATAAAGCCATGATAAAGACTAGATAGATTGATCGATACAGACAAGATGGATAGAGGATACATCGAAAGAGACTAGCTAGATAGATACATCGATAGAGACTAGATAGGTAGATAGATATATAGATCGACCAATGGATGGAGACTAGATAGAAAGTAAAGGTCCCAACTAGCCTAGCCAATTTGTAACCCTTGGAATTAATATAATGTTCTGGTAACAGTGCATCTGACGTCAGTGGTGGCTTTCCAGGAAGAATGTTCGTCCTCTCAACACACTGTAGATGAGATGAAGCCTGTGTTCAAGGAATAATACAGTGCTGGTAAAATCTCGAGAAACCATTCCAAGCAACAGACCATCATCAATATATTCCCGAGCCTGGAGCCAGTGTTTGAGCGAGGGAAGTGAGTCTGTTAATAATATTGTCAGACATTTTTCTTGCCCCTGATTTTGGAAAGGTTATTAGCCTGGTGGTCAACCTCACTTCTTGTGCCCTAGATTTTGGAAAGTGTCCGAACCTAACTCCTCTTAGACCATACAAGGTATCATCATCAAACTTTCAGGGAAGTTTTCTACGACTTTTAACTCCGCTCGGCCTTCCAAAGTCTTCAGCTTTGGACACCTAATTTTTAAAATGAAGGTGCTCTAATGTACCGAAAGTGTATTACCCCCCTAACCCCTAATAAAATGGTTATACCAGTTGACATGACTGTACTGTATATGAACAGACACAATAAACAGCTCATGCTAACCTTAACACTACAAAAACAGTCTAAATCCCACCCAACAACAACACACCAGCCCGGCCCAATGGGTGTTGCACATCACTGTCACGGTAATAAGTCTTTTCGCGTTTCCTTTCTGATAACGAATTATGAACTTAATGACGTCGTATTTAGACAGTCACGAACCCTTGATCCTTATAGGCTTCGCTTAAACTTACGCAAGTTTTGCCTATAAATTTACACAATCTACAGTGCTGCGATTTACTGAAAAGTTATTAAATAAAAAAATTGGAAAATTGCCATCTGGAGTGAGTGAATGCAACCATTAGGTCACCTGTATAAGCGATTCGTCTCTTACATTTCTATCCACTAAGTCTCCCAGTACAGCAACAAATGTGACCGAAATCTGGCGTTGGGGAAGCAAATCACTCGAACACAAACTAACGCAGTTGTCAAGTACATTAAGATAATGCAATACAATACTGAAGACTACTATAATAATTCAATACAATGCTTAAGATAATATACACCAACATATAAAACTGATCACTATTAGAAAAATTCAATAACTGGAAAAATCAGCTTCATGGCATAGATTTCAGGAAACAATAACCCTTCAATTTAGCAACAAAGTTTTTGCTGTTCCTTCCTGGATCCATTTTGGACATCTTTTGCAACTTTCCTTTTCCATCCCTGTCACCCCCAGCCTCCTCTTTCACCAACATTGTCACTCCACCTCTCCTCCTCCTCTTCCATCCCTGTTCTGTCACTTTGTCACACACGCCACCCAGAAAATGTTAAAGGACCCACACCATTCACTGTGAATGATGTCCAGGGAATGGTTGGTGTTTAGGGCAAGATGTACCGTACCCTTCAGCATATTCTGAAAGGAATGTATGCTGCATTTTGATCTGTGACTGATCAGTTGTCGCTTGTTCCTTCAAGTTCCTCCTGTTACTTCCAACAAACTTCAAGGTCCTTTACGACAACTCGGTTTCCTCAGAGACTCAATATTTTCTTACAAGTCCATCATGTTCCTGGAAAAGTTTTATCTTCTTGACAATTTTCCTCTTTCCTCCAAACCGCCCATTCCCAAAGAGTCCTCCCAAACCTTCTTGTCTCCTGTAAAACTCTTGTATTCCCTCCAAGCGTTGTGTGGTCCTTTCAAGCCAGCCTCTCCTGATTCCTCCATTCCAACGAGCGCTGAGGAAAATCTGGGCTGAGGGTCTGTCACTTCACACATTTCCCTCGACACTCTCCTTCCCTCCCCCCGGACCCAACCCGACCCTCTTCTGTGTCCTGCTGCCTCACCCGCACTACTGTATCCTACCATCCTACACACACACTTCTGTATCCTGCAATCCTATACACACATTTCTGTATCCTGCTACCTTGCACCCACAATTCTGTATCCTGCTACCTTGCACCCACAATTCTGTATCCTACCATCCTACACACACACTTCTGTATCCTGCAATCCTATGCACACACTTCTGTATCCTACCATCCTATACACACATTTCTGTATCCTGCAATCCTATACACACATTTCTGTATCCTGCGATCCTACACTCACCTCTACAGTATATCCAGCTATCCTACGCGCACTCTTCTGTATCCTGCCATCCTATACACACATCTCTGTATCCTGCCACCTCTCTTCCACTCTGCCACCTGCTGTATCTTGCCTCCACCACCTACCTATCCACTCTGGCACCTCATCACTCTGTCTCCTGCCCTAACTTCTCTCTTCTGGTCTCGGCCCTTCTTCCTTCCTTTCTTCCTTCCATCCTTTTTTTCTTCCGCATTATCTCAGTTTCTTCCTTCCCTCCACGTATTCTTCATTTCTTCCCTCTTTCCATATTTTCTTCCTTTTTTTTCTTTCGTCCGTCCATCCTTCCTTCTTTTCTTTTCCTCTCTTTTGTAGTTTGTTCTTTCTTTCTTTTTTTTTCTTTATTCCTCGCATCCATCTAGCGCTTCTTTCTTCCTTCTTTTCTTCCTACCTTTGTCCCTCTCACCAATACTTTTCCTCATAATATTCATCTCCCTCCCTCATCTTGTCACACACCTCACACTACCGCAGTTTTATCTCACCTCTTCCCAAACTTCACCCTGTCACACTTTACCACACCCTGCCATGCTCCCTACCACACCCTGCCATGCTCCCTACCACACCCTGCCATGCTCCCTACCACACCCTGTCATGCTCCCTACCACACCCTGCTATGCTCCCTACCACACCCTGCCATGGTCCCTACCACACCCTGCTATTCACCCTACCACACCCTGCCGTGCACCCTACCACACCCTGCCATGCTCCCTACCACACCCTGCCATGCACTCTACCACACCCTGCTATTCACCCTGCTATGCACCCTACCACACCCTGCTATGTTCCCTACCACACCCTGCCATGCTCCCTACCACACCCTGCCATGCACCCTACCACATCTTACCATGGACTCCCCCTCCTTTACTTTGCCTCTTTTTCTCCTGAATTATCCACGTTGCCTTTCTACACCATGCAACCCTTTACTTCGCTTCCCCTCCTACCTACCTCGTTTACATTCCTTCCTTCCTCAGTTTGTCTCTTCGAGTTACTCCTTCCTTCCTTCCTTCTTCCTTTGCTTCCCCCTCCTTCACTTCCTTTAACCACTTATTACCACCAATTGTGTCGTGTAACAAGTGACCCAAGGCTTTGTAATTGGTCCAGTCTGTCTGTGCAACATTGCCTCTTGAAATTATATCGAGGTCGGAGGGAATAATACGGCAGCTCAAACAAAACTAACTTTCCATAATCACCTAATATTCGTCACTCACTATTTATCATTTACAAATAGTTATATCATACAATAAATTTCATCCTTCTATTGTTAAAATAATATGAGATTTAGATATCAAGTTTGTGTGCAGTGAGTGTAATTTCTATATACTCAATGCAATAAGTGTAATAACTATGTAAAAATAGTTATTGCACACCTGTTTTTACACCAGTAAGTACTTCACATTACGGCAAAGTACAACAGCGTTAACAGAAATCAACCAACCATACCAGCTCTTTACGTGTCAATAATGAACAACTGACAATATTATCCGCATCATAGAACACCTCATTAAGACGCTAATCATATCACGATTATGTGGACTACTAATTCTGTAAACATGTCAGCTTTGCCTACTTTACTGTCTTGTCTTACACAATCACACTTGTATTACGTAATTGTTGGACAACGGGACATTTCATTTGATATTAAATATCTTCCGTCAAATATCAACATTATTGCTCTAAAAAATAGTACTAAATAGAGATGATAGTTTGGTTACTCAAGAAGGAAAACAGTAAGGACGCTAAGTGTACATTGCGGATGTTTGTCTACCTTTCCATCTGTTTGTCTTCCTGTCTGTCTGTCCATCCATCCATTTTTCCTACCATCTATCCATACAATCACCTAATCATTTATGCCTATGCCATCTGTAGCTAAACTTCGACTATAATACTTCTTCAGAATTTAGGAATACAGTTAACAACACACAGGGTCGTCGGGTGAGTGTTAAGCAGCTTTCCTTTATGAGTGCAGGGTATCAGGTCAGAAATCCTACCTGGGTGATGGTGTGTAAAATAAACCGCTCTTCCACCAATGTTCAATCCTTTGCCAATCCATCGTCCGTAACTTGAGGGATTTGCTCCAGGATCATTTTCAACACCTTCCCTCTTTATTACTCCCATGACGAAGCAAATGTTCAGAGGAAGTACAAATGGAACAAAACAAAAATACAGTCTCAACAATATCACACCACTTCTGTTTATACCAAGGATTTGCATTCCACCCGTGCTAGGCTGTTTGGGTTATGTAGCCTCGTACCTAGGTTACAGGTGGACGCTACCCCTACCCACCAGACCAACCATATACGTCTAATGAATAGCTTCGAACTCAGCCTAACGATACGGAGAGTAAAAACACCAGCACTGCACCAATCCAGCCCCATGAGCCGAGCGACCTCGACCTATTTTCATAATTAATTCCATGATTTCAAGTGAACGCAATCCAGTACATACAAAATCATCAAACACGATTGGGTCTCTCAGCGCTTTTTCGAAGGTTAAAAGCCATTGTTTGTTAGTTACATTAAAAATATTTATTCTAAGGGTAGCAAGTGTGCTTCCCTGCAGCATGATATAACCATGCAAACTTTATCAGCCTATATTTACGAACAATCATATTTAAAGGCAAAAATATAGCCACTATTTAGTTCAACATAAACTATAGCAGTAGGTAAATGCACCTGCAGTGATTAATTAAATGCTTATTCCAAAGTTTAAGACATCTTACCCTCAATATGAAAGGCAAATTGGTATATAATAGGTCGTACAATATTGCGGTTCGAAATTTTAGGGAAGAATTTATTGACTCAGCAAAGCACGCCTCTACCACCATCACCCCTGAGTGGGTTAATAAGGTATAAAATCGCCTATCCGATTCATCTAATCCTAAGACAACTTGGATATGCCTTTCTAGCTCCATTCCTCTTAATTTAAGGCAAGTTGACCTCTAAGAAGGAAAACTGTGTCCTGGAACATGGCGATCTCAGTTTACGCGGTCTGATTTGTGGTGGAGTTTGGAGGAAGCCGTAGCCTCCAATTCGCCGACGTCAGCTCAACCCTCCCCTATTAAAGGGGACGGTGTGAGGGACGGAGGACAAGTTAAAGCAGAGAGAGAGAAAGAGTGTGTGTGTGTGTGTGTGTGTGTGTGTGTGTGTGTGTGTGTGATACAAGGACAAGTGGCACTGAAAAAGGTCTTACAACTCGAACCAAGGAGATACCATGAATTATTTAAGTACTGCTATTCTAAAAGTGAGAGAAAAGCATAGCATGGACAACGGCTCTCCCCAACCTCCTCTCCCACTCGCACTGGAGGAATGAAAATGCAAGTCCACCAAGGCTAGCCCGGAGGAAATCAGGCTGGAATGGGAAATTATCTTGCAGGAAAGGAAGGAGAGGAGGAAACATTCACTCTACCACAAACTTTATGCATAACAAAACCTGGTCAAACTATGACCTGAACTGCTTTATCCACTACTTCTGCTTATGATATTTTCAAAGGTCCTTCAGTACAGTACAGTGCCACCCGAATTGTGAACAGCAACAATGTTTGTGATTTTTCGTGCCAGGAAATTTATAACATGTCATGCCACCACTGGGAATGGATTGGCTGCCCTATTTTAAATTATTTAAGTGTGGTAGCCTCGACTCTACCACCTTCATCCTTGAGTGGGTTAGTAAGGTACAGGGATGTTGCTGCTTATTTCATCGAGGACTACCATAGGGTGGGCGAAGAGCGATTTGGTGTGTAATATTTGTGCTTAATCATACGATGCCTACCTTCGTGTGAGGAGAGAGAAAAAACTGCATCCAGGGTTGTGATATTCGTACCATATAATTTGCGAGGTTTATCATCGAGAGTCGGAAAAAGTTACTGGGTTTGTGATAATCTCGCTTTTCATTTTTTCATATAATTTACTGGTGCTGACTGTCTCCTACACCTACAATGGAAAAAGTTTCGTGGCGACGTTTTGAGAACTCAGTGACCTACTCTCTGCCAGCAATATTTTACCCACTAGCTCAGCCCCCTCGTATAGGCTTCAATAACATGAGCGTCAATGTATGGTGTGACCACTGTGGGTGTGACGCACCTACACTTGCGTCACACATTTTATTTTGGACACGGCAAGGGAATTAATCATCTGTTATGGGGGAACACAAGGGCTTCTGATTCCTCCAAACTGTACCAGAATACCGAAAACTACCTCAGTATGCTAGGAGGGAGGATTGTATTTGACATAATTCACTCATTATAGGAATCAGTAACCCTCCAACCCACGGACACCAAACGATCTCCTTAGACTTAAAGTGGAGAGGAAAGCAATAGAGACCAGACATAGAAAAACAACACCTGCATGGAGCTTTGGTTTACCCTCTCTTGTGGAAGCCTCAAATTTACGTCGTCTTCTCTTCACACCAGACGAAACATTACGTGAACCACTTGTAAGCTGAATTCAGGAGAGAGACGCACCAGGTTTACAATCCAATTACATACATACACACACACACACACACACAGAGAGAGAGAAGAGAGAGAGAGAGAGAGAGAGAGAGAGAGAGAGAGAGAGAGAGAGAGAGATATTACATTCAGTAGAGGACCTGTATATAGTTGAGGGTATATGGGGTATGGTAAGGCTCGGTAAGGAAAGGCAGGGAAGGAGGGAAGAACAGTTGAACTTTATGACCGAGGACTGTTGTGTCTTTACGAGCTTCACCTTTACTGCCCTTCAAAGATGTTTAATGCAGTCGTAAAGGGATACCGAGCCTCCATTTATATTCTTACTGCAGGACTCCATGCTAGTGTATCAAGTGAATAAATATATAAATTAATGAATAAACCCCGTTGCTGGCTAATTCATTCCTTATTTATTCACTCACAATCAAGTATTATTATATTACCTTTTGATATATTTACTTTTCAACGTATAAATTGTAGAGATAGAGTGGGGGGTTGTATTTACTCACAGGCGATTAATAACACATTCTCCAACAGATCTTGCTCCTCAGTCGATGTGACTTGAAGTTACTGATACAATAATTATAATTATTTAGATATTCATCTTTTACCTCTCTCTCTCTCTCTCTCTCTCTCCCCCCCCTTGACATCCTTTTCCTTACTTAAGGGATGTTGTTGAGCGAACACCGTGCCCAAGAACTGATCACAAGGATACTGCTGGTCACGTGTCGAGCTTAGAGAGAGAGAGAGAGAGAGAGAGAGAGAGAGAGAGAGAGATTATTTATAGTTAGATAGACAGGTAAATTAATGAATACATATGCTCGTAAATAGGCAGACAGACAGACAGACAGATAACTATATAAACTGAAAGACGGAAAAAAAATATATAAAAGTAACACAAAGTATGACCCACTGACTTGTTCCCTTTCCATTAAATACTTTTAAGTTTTATATTTCCTTTAAAGAATCCCCATTGCTCATGAACAATTACTTTGCACTTATGGGGAGAACCTCTTTTAGGTAAATGGAGGTCTATACTGATTCCACCAAACTATCCCTGGAAACAAAATCACCTCAATGTTACAAATAGGGGATCAGTTGTTTCGTGTCATAGATTGGAGGATGCAGTAGCCCTCTAAATCATCAAAAATAGGCTCTCCACTTAAGGGAAGCAACCTTTTGTGGTCAGTTTGGAGTCAATGTAGGCCTCCAAACTCGGCTATAAAACACATCCCCTGTATAATTCCATATGGAGGGGTTCTGTTTCCTGGCATAGTTTGGAGGAATCAGTAGCCTTCCAATTTCCCACAATAGGTTACTCCCCTTAACAAATAGAAGTGGTCCCTCCCTCCATCGTATGCCAGGAAGAGGACTGCAAGAATACAAAATAATGCTGTTTTATATTTTGGAGGAGTCTGTGGCCGTCAATTTATCCCACAACACTGTCACACACATCCCCTTAAAAACAATATAGTGTAAATCGAGATCAACTAGACTACACTACGTTGGGTCCTGATCCGAGAGAACATAATCCCGGTGTGTGTGTGTGTGTGTGTGTGTTGTTGCCATTGTTGTGTGTGTTTGTGTGTGTGTGTGTGTTGTTGCCATTGTTGTGAGTGTTTGTTTGTGTGTGGGTGTGAGTGTGTGTGTGTGTGTTGTTGCCATTGTTGTGTGTGTTTGTCTGTGTGTTTGTTTGTGTGTGTGTGTGTGTCTGTGTGTTTGTTTGTGTGGGTGGGTGTGAGTGTGTGTTATTGTGTGAGTGTGTGTTGTTGTGCGAGTGTGTGTTGCTGTGTGAGTGTGTGTTGTTGTTATGTGTTGTGTGTGTGTTGTTGTAAATGTGTGTGTGTTGTTGTGAGTGTGTGTGTTTGTTTGTTTGTGTGTGGGTGTGTGTGTGTGTGTGTTATTGTCGTTGTTGCTGTTCTATCGTCATTGACCAATAATTTTACAGCATAACAAGTATTCACCGAACATCAATCACAGTTGATGGATGGATTAATGATGCTAATATAAATGGATTCATTGGACTTTATAGTGGCCGGGGTCGGATGCGTTTGCGGCTTTGCTCGATGAATGAAACTCTACCCTTTGTTGGGGAAAAATACCTGGCTGAAAAATGCCAGCGCGAGTTAGGATACATTTCAAAGAGTATGTTTATTTATGCACGTGTTTATTCATTCATACAATTTATAGCATCATTTATTTACCGAGCTATCTCCAGTGTTATGTGATTAATATTGATTTCATTTTACACAATTTCTGACTCATTGATTTCATACATTCCGGAGCATTCACGTTAAGGGAAATGAATAATAGCTTTCCAATAGTTTTTTTTTACTTGGTGGCGGGAGGGGGGAAGGGAGAGAAGGAAAAGTTGTTAGGGTATGACGCTTGTATAACTGGACAGAGAGAGAGAGAGAGAGAGAGAGAGAGAGAGAGAGAGAGAGAGAGAGAGGTAACGGAGCAGCGGTGACCAAACTTGTTGCCTCCATCAGTCTCAGGGAACGAGGCAAGTTGTTTCTCCCCCCCCCCCCTCCCCTCCCCCCCGCAACCACCAACCCACCCATGCCTCCCCCGACAACGGTAAATTCATCAATGTAGTGCACCCGATAGCTCCCCCCCCCCCAACCCTCGGCCCAAGAGACCGTATGATTATATAAGTCAGAAAGATGAATGTCATGATTATTTGTTATACTTTTTCCGAACTTCAGTGATAAACAGTTAATAGTTTTTGACGTTTGATTTTCATATACAGTAGATATTTAATTAATCATATGTTGCAGTATAATCATTTATCTACTGAACATTATATACATGTACTTTTATCTCTGACAGAACACCTAAGCTGTAAGGACCAACGGCTACTACTACTACTACTTCCTTGTAATCCGTATATCACTTGGAGGAGGAAGGTCTTTGAGGCACTTCCTGTCCGGATATGGACTACTCTTCCCCACCTTGATATATGACCCCTCGCCTTTACACCTTCACGACACTCGGATAGATACTGTCGGGGAATCGCACCATGTTTTTCTGACTCTCTCTAAACTGCGTCACAAAACAGGTACCTTTAGCAAGGAGATCCGTTTTGTGGCACTGTTTGGTGGACTCACTAGCCCCTAGTTCGCTAACATAATCGTTGACCCATTAATATATGACCCCCAATCCTCCTCTTCTTGCTCCTTTTCCTGACCGGAATTTAGACTCTCAACACTCTTCTATTAAAAAGAAAAGAGCTACTATAAATCTGAGGACATTTCCACTCGACACAATAAGAAACATTATATGGTAGCTACATTTACTTTTTTCAAATTCACAATTTGTGTTTTCGTTAACTTTCTGTTGTATTTGAAAAGTAACATGGATATTCCAAAATATTTTCGCTTATCTACAGTCCCACCATATTTAAGGCTTCATTCAACCTAATCCCATCTGATCCTAATCTGTTCCAACTTAACCTAACATTCTCCAAACCCAACCTAACCCAATATGACCCAAACCCATCCCAACTAACGTATCCCTCTTTAACCAGACCCTACTCAGTTCAAATCAACCATACATACAGGAACCGAACAAGAGTAGTAGTAGTAGTGGTAGTGGTGGGGTGGTCTGTCGTCTCTTTCCCTTCCGGCTGACCTGATCCTTCCCTTCCATCGTCTCTCTAGATGAAGTGGTCTGACTGCTCTCTCCCTTCCGGCTGGCTGACTGACCTGACCCCCTCCACTCAGAATGACGTGAGCGTATCCGTGGCCATCAAAGAGTGCAATGAACCGGGCCCAGCGATGCCTAATGGTGCTCAGGCTGGTATGTCCTTCGTGTGTGTGTGTGTGTGTGTGTGTGTGTGTGTGTGTGTGTGTGTGTCTGGTTGCCAAAGTAGCCAGCCCTTATCTCTCTCTTTCTATGGGGAAAGGAGGGATGAGTGAAGGAAGGAGAAATGGAGGGAGAGAGGGAGGGGGAGGGAAGGATAAATGGAGGGAGAGAGGGAGGGGGAGGGAAGGAGAAATGGAGGGAGAGAGGGAGGGGGAGGGAAAAGGGAAGGAGAAATGGAGATAGAGAGGGAGTCAGGAAAAGGGGGGTGGGGTGTGGACAGAAGAGTAAAGGAAATGGAAGGAAAGGGAGAAAATGTGTAGGGATGTACGGTTGACGGGATACCGGTAAGTTAGATTAAAGCAGATGAGAGAGAACGAAAGTGTGTGTGTATGAGTGTGTGTGTGTGTGTGTGTGTGTGTGTGTGTTTATAAATCTCCAGAGCGATTTTTGTTGTCAAAGAAGTCGAGTGGTGGAGTTGGTGAGTGGCCCCAGTCAGGAAGCGTTACTTAGTTCCTGCCTCACCTCCCATTCTTCACTCGTTTCCCTTTGGCCGCTGAGGACGTATATATACAGGATTTAGATTCCCTTGCCCTGAAACTTATATATCTCCAGACGGAAGCGATGATTGTGGAAATGGAGAGCAAGATTCATTTCATTTTGAACCAAGATGCATGCACGTTTTTTTTCTTTCGTTGGTTTATGATGATTGTAGTAAACTTGTGCTATTAGTGGCTACAGTCTCGGATTGGCTAGACTGACAGCAGAAAGATAGATAGAAGTAGGTGGTCTGAAGTAGCATAATAAACTAATTATAGAAGACACACACACACACACACACACACACACACACACACACACACACACATATGCTGCTGACAAAAATAAAATCCAAAACTTTGACAACACTAGGTGACTGTTGGATATACTGGTAGCTGACCACACATACACACACCTACTAGTCATCAAGACCACTGCCACTACCACTACCAACTCTTAATACTAGTACTACTAATAATAATGGTACCACTACTACTACTCCTACTGCTACTACCAATATTACTACCACTACTACCTCTGCCACTACCAATATTATTACTACTAATATTACTATTACTCCTACTACTACTTCTACTGCTACTACTACTACCACCACTACTGCTGCTACTCCTACTACTACTGCTACTACTACTACTACTACTACTACTACTACTGCTACTACTACCAGTATTATTATTATTGTTAACATGTTATGGGTAATATTGACAATATAGTTTGTAATTAGGAATTAAAATTAAGTTTTTCTATATTTCTGTATTTGTATGTTTGTATTTTAGGCTAAAACTGGACCAACCAACACTTTGTAAAACATTTGAAACAAATTCTGTCATTGTCATTGGCAATAAACTTTACTTACTTACTTACACACACGAGAAGAACGCACATATTAGCTTCGGAAAACGCAAAGATCCCTCCAAATTATAAACACTAGCTGCTGAAAATACAAACATAAAGAAACACACACACACACACACACACACTTGAGCTGCTGATAACACACATAAAAATAAAATACACACACACACACACACACACACACACACACACACACTTGAGCTGCTGATAACACAGACACATAATACAGTACGCACACTATAGCTGCCGACAACACACACACACACACACACACTTGAGCCGCTGATAACACAAACACACATAAAATAAAGTAGGCCCCCCTCTAGCTGCTGACAACACAAGAATCCAAAAACAGTAATCTGCTGACACCCAACCCCCATCTTGCCCAAGTTATTACGCCACCCTCAAGTGTAATTGTCCAAGTTGGCGGGAAATTACCTTCTATTGTGGAAAGTTGGCGGGAACTACTGCCTTCCAAACTGGGCCTCAACAATTACTATTAGGAAAAAATTCTGTATATTCCCGGGAATCGAGAGTTCACTACTGTGTGTGTGTGTGTGTGTGTGTGTGTGTGTGTGTAATTATGAAACGTGCGAGGCGGCGACACTTTGAGGGAGAAGTTGTGAGTAAACACGGACGAAGAGTGATTGTCTGTGTATGTGTGTGAGAGAGAGTAAAGGTTGGAGTGACAATGAGAGAGAATGAGGGAGAGTGAATATGAGGAAGGGAATGAGAGAGTGAGGGCGTGACCATGAGGGAGAGAGTGAGGGCGTGAATATGAGGGAAAGAGTGAGGGCGTGACTATGAGAGAGAGAGAGTGAAGGCTTGAATATGAGGAAGGGAATGAGAGAGTGAGGGCGTGACCATGAGGGAGAGAGTGAGGGCGTGACTATAAGGGAGAGTAAATTAGTGAATATAAAGGAAATAATGAGAGAGAGTGAGGGCGTTAATATGAGGGAGAGCAATGTCGAGTGATTATGAGGTAATGTGAGAGAGTGAGTTTGAGAGTTTACGTGTGAATAGGAGTGCTAAATAGAACCTCAACCAGGGAACGAACCCGGATACCCTGATTACGAGACCCAGATACTAACAACTCCACCGTCAATCCACAAAAAATGTAAAAGCGAAGGTATATCTATCCACTGATAAATAAAGGCGACCCTGGACCCTCACTGTCAGGACTAATAGGAATTTTACCCATTATGGCGGCCTTGCGTAGCGTTTATGAATATCGTGTAATCTGAGTGAATACTAGGGCGATTGATTCTTCCAAACATTACAACAAAACGGATCCCCTACTCGCATATTGAGGCAGTCTGTGTTTTATGGCATAGTTTGGACGAATCAGTACGGTAACAATACATATACATATACATATACATACATACATACATACATACATACAAACTAGTAAGTCTCATAGCGAATAACAGGCTAATCTTTAATTACTATTACGGTTGATTTTCTTGATCCTTTCCACAGCAAATTAAAGAACACAACTTAACGTATGGAATAAAGTAAAAATGGAACTCAAACTAAGGGATCAAACCTGGGTTGAAAGAACTTGTGGTTTGGTCCAAGGAAGGAACTAAAGAGGAAGAGTAGAAGGAGAGAGAGGAGCAGAGATAAGGAGGTGCATGAAGGGGAAAAGAGAGAGGAGGCATAACGAAGGAAAAGAATTAAATAAATGTGTTGGAGGAGGAGAGGGAGGACTACGAGAAAGAGCGCAGGGAGGGGGAGGGGGAGGGAGAGAGAGAGTGGGATGGGGAGCAGGAGGAGGAGGAATAATCGTTATAGAGTTGCATAAGGAGAAAGAGGTGGATAGGAATTGGACAAGAAGTAGGAGCAGCAGCAGGAAAATAAGGGAAAGTATTAATCTGAGTAGAGTTAAGAAGAGGGACAAGAGGTGGAGTAGACTGAATAATAATTTTAGAAGAAGAAATAGTGTCGAGGAAGAGGAGGAGGAAAAAGAAACTATATAAACTGGAAAAGGCATAGAAGAAGTAGAAGTAGAAGAAGAAGCAGTAGAATAGTGGTAAGAGAACGTAAATAGAAAGGACAAGAAGAAGAAGGGGAGGAACATAGAGGGAGGGGGAAGAGGAGGAGGACAATATAGGTAAGTACGAGAGGAATAAAAAAACAGCAAGAAAAACGGTAAAAAAAGTACCTAGAAAGAACGATAGAGAAGAAAAGATGTAAGAGGAGGTAAAATAGGCTGTAAAAAAGTTAAGAATATAAGAACAGTCAGGTAGAAAAAGGAGGAAACTAACTGAATAAGAAGTATCAATAAAAGACGAAAAAAGAGTACATAAAAGGAACAGAAAAGAAAAATAGGAGGCGGAAGAGAAGGTGGAGTAGACTGAAAAAGAGGCAAGAGAGTAAAAAATGCTTTGGAAAAAGAAGGGGGAAAGTAATTGAATAAGAAGCAGCAAGTAAAGCGAAATAAAGACTACAAAAAAAAAAAAAACGGAGAAGAAGAATAGGAGATGGAATGAACTAAACGAGAAGAGAAAGTCGAGTGAAAGAAAATAGAAAACGTCAAGAAGGGAAGCAAAAATATAAAAACAAGAATCGGAAGAAAAGTAGGAGATGGAGTACACTAAACGAGAAGAGGAAATGGAGTGAAAAAGAAAAAAAAAGGGAAGCAATGTCAGCAGGAGTTAATTCCCTCAGTACCAGGTAAGCTAACTTGTAGGAGAGTGAACCCGACACGCCAAGACCAACTCGAGCTGGGATGCTATTCACAAAGTTACCCAGAGTCTCGTTTTTATCTTTCTACACACACGCCACCGGGCAAGATTACGTATACAAATAAGTTGATTGTGCTGTGGAGGGAGTAGTAGTTGGAATGTGTGTGTGTGTGTGTGTTAGAGAGAGAGAGAGAGAGAGAGAGAGAGAGAGAGAGAGAGAGATAAGAGAATGGAATGATAGAAAGAGAAAGTGAGTGATGGAAAGGGAAAATGAGAGAGAGAGAGAGAGAGAGAGAGAGAGAGAGAGAGAGAGAGAGAGAGAAGGGAATGATAGAAAGAGAAAGTGAGTGATGGAAAGGGAAAATGAGAGAGAGAGAGAGAGAGAGAGAGAGAGAGAGAGAGAGAGAGAGAGAGAGAAGATAAGAGAAGGGAATGATAGAAAGAGAAAGTGAGTGATGGAAAGAGAAAATGAGAGAGAGAGAGAGAGAGAGAGAGAGAGAGAGAGAGAGAGAGAGAGATAACAGTTCTCCTCTCGACTTATACAAACAGGTGTTATATGACTCTGAAATACTCTAGCTTCATCCATCATTCCAACGTACCACGACATAAGCTCTTTCAAACAATACGTCTAGGTATCTGAAATGAAAATGGACAAGATACTGACAACCTCTCACACTTTATATATTTCACAGGTTGGACATTAACCGAGCTTTTTGTCTTTTTAGTCCTCACCTTCCTCAGTATAGAAAAAAAAAAAAAAAAAAAAAAACACACACACACACACACACACACACACACTAAAGACACCATAACTTCACTATCTACATTCCACACGCAACATTGAACACACCAATCAATGACTGACTACTACTACTATCTTCAGTCACCACACACAACCCTTCATCAATCACAAGTGGCCGGGACCGCAAGCATGAGACTGCGGCGGCCCTGATTAATGGCTCAGGCACTGGAATTAATTATTTATGCATCCCGTCATT
This sequence comes from Petrolisthes cinctipes, assembly GCA_033782935.1. Classification (NCBI taxonomy): domain Eukaryota; kingdom Metazoa; phylum Arthropoda; class Malacostraca; order Decapoda; family Porcellanidae; genus Petrolisthes; species Petrolisthes cinctipes. The sequence continues at coordinate 51,312 of JAWQEG010000639.1, forward strand.
TACGAGCCGCATCAACCAACCAACCAACCACAATATTGCCGGGGATAATACTGTAATACTTCATGAGATGCCAGCGGTGTCGATGGTCGAACTGAAGGCCATTGAGATTCCTTCAAACTAAAGCAAACAAGAAACATATATTTTTAGTTTATGTGGGTCGTCTCCTGTGCGGCAGTTGTTTAGAAGGAATCGTGTCCATCAATTAGCAAAAATATTAATTAATATTATCTTTCTAAAGCTAGCAACACACTATCACACAGGGAAATATTCCAACGATGGAGATAAAGAGTTTAATGACCCTATGAATAAAACAAAAAATAATTGCCAAACAACTAATCATTTACAGCTAAACTATGAAGCATTCGAATTTTGTCTAAATAATAAATATCAAGTTATACATTACAAGACAAAACAATCAGCAGACGATTTAATGTCACAAAATAAAAATAATAATAATCATAGCAGTGAAAAAAAAAAAAAAAAAAAAAAAATGGCAAAGCAAAAATTTTATATGGAACAGCTGTAGACTTGGCACACAAGAGCATTGAACGCTTCTAAACCCAACACACCTTTCATATGGACAGGGTGGACTGAAATGACTTACGACTGGTGACGCCCCAACACCCTTCCTATAAAGTCAATAAAGCTGTGAAAGAGTTGACGCTCGTCTTCATATTTATTTGCCGGCACCAAACAAACACATGTATGCAAATTGGAACATTAGTATAATTAGAATGGTTGCTAACATTATTTCCTGAAGCATACGCGCACGCATTTATTAAATATAACAATACAACCTACATTTAGCCTAATGTGTTGGCATAAGCTAAAGTTATTACTGTCTCTCTCAGGCACCCCCAGTCATCCGCTCCAGCGCTCGCTCGCTCGCTCGCTCGCTCGCTCTCTCTCTCTCTCTCTCTCTCTGTGTGTGTGTGTGTGTACTACTAGCTTAGACTGTATTTACTCGTACTCTGGTACTACATCGTATTTGTCCTTGTTGCTACTGAAGCCACACTTGAGCCTCGAAATACCAGTGAGGCTGGGAGGAAAGACTGGAGATTTTTGCTAAAAGTGGCGAAGTGGGGAAATTTATGTGTGAGTGAAATTGTACCCGAATTTTTATTACAAACCACAGTATCCTCCAAACTATGTCAAGAAACAAACACCATCAGTAGGATTGCTGTTTTGTGGCACAGTACTTAGGAGGACTCGGCAGCCTCATCAAATTCGTCAATCAAGATTTTTTAAAGTGAAGACCAAAATTATGACTGTGATTGTATATCCTTGTTTCTCCAGAAGCGGCGTGATTGTTGCTGGAGAAAATGTAAAATTATGAGGAGGACCGGAAGGGGAGCGATAACATGTACACGGGGAAAGGTATTGAAGAATAAACTGAGGGACGAGGGGAGAGAAGAAGGAGAATTAATCATGAAGAGGAGGAGGAGGAGGAGGAAGAAGGAAAGGCAACACACAGCCAACCCCCCAGACTTGGTAATTAGCTATTCTTTTCCGCAGAGAGAGAGAGAGAGAGAGAGAGAGAGAGAGAGAGAGATTCATACATACATGTACCGGCAAAAGCACGTACTTACACAATCTCTCTCTCTCTCTCTCTCTCAACCAACTAGACTGAAGCTACTTTACACACACACACGCAACATACAACCAGCTAGACTGAAGTTGCTACACACACACACAGTCAGACAGAAATTCAAATACACACACAGTCAGACAGAAATTCAAACACACAGACACACACACAGTCGGACACACACACACACACACACACACACACACACACATAAGCTGCTGGCCACCACTAAATAACGAGACAGCCTCAGACACAAAACTGTATTATGGGTAAACTTCAGCATCTCTCTTCCTCCTCCTCCCCCGCCTCCCTTCATTCGCTTCCCTCCAACGCCACTAAATTCTCTCACTGGCTATCTCTCCTTTTGTATTTTTTCCTCTGTCTATTTATATATTCATTTATTTGTGTCTCAGTTTATCTTCATCAATCTAGCTATCTATCTATCTGTCTATCTATTTATTTATATCTATCTATCTATCCATCAATCCATCTGTCTATCTATTTATGATTTGGTACGTTTCTTCAACCTAAATATATTCCCACTCTTCGTCAATCTATCACTGTCTTTTCCTCTCTCTAGCTCTCGTTTTCTCTTTTATGTATCTGTTACCTCAATCTATCTATCTTTCTCTCTATCTCATTCACTGGGACCTAAAATCTAAAAATGCAGACAGAGAAATCAAAGCAAAACCATGAATTGATTTAACAAGACTTGACTGCCAATGCGTGAATAGAGAAGTTTTCACGAATTCAATATTAGAAAAGTTAAAGGAATAGTACGGTATACTTTTGGTTCATTAGAGCGCCTTGATTTCTCCACAGTATGCCAGGAAACAGGACCTGATTAAAAAAAAAAAAAAAAATGATGGCTTTTTGCTTGGAGTAGTTTGGAGAAATCAGTTGTTCAAAATTTATCAACACTGCACTCTTCCTTTTAATTATTCTTAGGTGGTTAGTGGTTTCTCTTCCATCAAAATAAAATTATCATAAGTTAATCATTATGAAAATTAGACAAGAATGAACAAGCAGAAAAAAATTGTGTATAATACAGATAAAAAAGGAGACAGAGAGGAGGAACAGGAAATACGAAGAAAAAAGGAAATAAAGGAGGGACAATGGAAAGGAGGAAAGGGAGTGAATCTGGTACAGTCACGAGTACAAATAAGTATACCGCTTTGGTTGAAGCTTTGAACAGTTTAATTTTCCAACGAAAATAATTCCAATGGAGATATTATTACTGTCTCTAGAAATTCATAAGACAACTAAATACTTATTAGTGCTCGTGACTGTACATACATACAAGAGTTATTACAGATATTGTCATTGAACATCAGTATTTATTGTTTTTGACTCTCATAATAAAATTGCCTAGAGTTTATCAGGATATACTAGAAATATCATCAGGAGTTAATCAGAACGAAAGAAAAAAATCATCTTCAGTAAAATTAATGAGGTAGGATACAGTGACAAAATGGATATCGACACTCAGGTAGTTAATTAAATACAGGAAGTGTGTGGGTGGATCAGTGAAGGAGTAAGGTGGGTGGTAGTAGTATAGTGGTGTACAGGATTATTTTACAATGACCATGATGACCGATGATGTAAGGATGGATAAATGATTGGTATTTTGATTGGCATTATTTTAAGCTGACTACGATGAACTACGATGGATGGATGAATGATTGGAATTTTAGTTAGTATTATTTTAGGCTGGACTATTGTATCCTTTCGTTTCTAGAGGGAGCTACAATGGATGGATGAAGGGATGGAGGAATGTTTTTTTGGTTGGTATTATTATATCCTGACCAACTCAAGCCCTTCATTTCTGGAGCTACGATGGGTGGATGGAAGGATTATTGTTTTTCTTTTTCATGGAGCGACGATGGATGGATGGACGAACGAAAAGGATGAAGGGATGGATGGTTGATTATCAGGTTGGTTTGTTGGTTAGATGAAGGAATAGATGCATGGATGAACTTTTAGACTCATACAGACACTACTGCATACATACACATATATGCTGTAGGTAGACAGATAACAAGACAGATACAATTATGTATAGATAGTTATGCTTTAGATAGGTAAAGTTAAAGGCTTAAGCTTAGTATGCATTTTTTTATATAATACACAATGTAAACATTTCTGGGTTGGGTTAAATTTACATAAAGGTCAAAATTTCTGTTACTTGATAAAGCAACTCGAAATAACAATTTAAGTTCATAAAACGTACAAAATTTGCTTTTGATTATAATATCACAAGCAAGAAGTAATTATTTTATCATACGATTAATTCCCAAATCTGTTGCAAACCTTACAGCAAGACGCACAGGTAATTAACATCCACTCAGCAGACCAATTATTTCGCCACCTTGTGTGTGAAACAGTACGATATCAAAGACGAAGGTGTTAATAGAATGTTGCTGTGTAAGTGGAATTTACTTATTTTTATTGAAACCTATATACCGGAAATACAATAAAAACATTTTTTACTTATGTTCTTTTCAAATATATTGGGAATACACTACTACTGTATCTTAGGAAGTGTATTATTTATGTTCTTTCTATCCCTCTACTCAAAACAAGAGAAGCAATATTCGCTTTGAAATTTACAGGATCCTCGTGGAAGATAAATCATATTAAGGACTGTGATGTGTTAGTGAATTGGAGGTTTTGGCTTCCTTCAAACTATGCCATAGATTACCTCACAATAGGGGCTGTTGTGTGAGAAAATACTGCATAACTTCCACGTTGCCTACAATTTTGTTTTCCTCTACGTCTGAACCACTGAACTGTGAACTGTCCTTGACACACTTAGCCCGATGACTGTAGGCCTTTTATGTATGTAAAGTAACTAAGTATCGGTAAACATATCTTAAAAAATCAAAACCATGATCAGTCCTTGACCTATCTCGGTGTTGGTGTGACGCCTGATATCAATATATTTCTGATCTGCTAAACGTCCCCAAGGTTACTTATGTGTTAGTGTCAATAAAAATGTCTACTTGTTGTCAGAGAGTTTGGTGTTTTATTGAGTCAGTGTGCTATTGAAAGAGATCCAGAATTTTTATCACGAGTCACAATAAGTGTCTGAGAACCAACAGGGGTACGGATTCCATAACGCTTTCAGGGGGTTAAGATATTGTCCGCCATGTGACGGTCTACAACTCCTCCAAACCGTGTCAAGAAACAACCCTGAACTGAGTACGGTACTACCTCGGTGAAACAGTTTCGTGGTAAAGTGTGAAGAAATCTGTAGCCTTCAAATTGCTGACGATATCACAGCCCCCCCCTATACCCTTAAAATGCTGGCTGGGGTGGGATAAAAGGAGGGTTTTATCATGCCGTAACCCACTGAGATATGAGATAGCCTTCAATACCGATAAGATGAAGTCTCCGTTTTCAGATAATATTATAGCCTTCTCGGGTCCGATCGTAATAAGGCAGTTGTGACATCATGTGCAGGGGAGGAGGAGGAGGGCCATGTGTGTGTGTGTGTTGGGGAGGGGGGGAGGGAGTTGGAGGAGTTTGTCTGTATGCGTGAAAAGTGGAGTGGGGTGAGGATGAGGGGGAAGAGTTACCGAGTGTGTAAGGTAGGAAGGGTTTGAGCGAGTGTGTGTGTGGGGGGGGGGGGGAGTTGTTGTGTAATGAAACAAGAAAAAAAAGAGTTGAGTCTGTACCTCTCTCTCTCTCTCTCTCTCTCTCTCTCTCTCTCTCTCTCTCTCTCTCTGCACATAAAAGCTTGTTGAGAAGGATAAGTAAGAAGCAAATGGGCTGAGACAACTCTGAGGGAAGCTGTGGAAACGTGATAGACGAAGTGGGAAAGACGCAGGTAAACTGAGAACTCTCTGAAGACTGGAGGGAAAAGAACAATAATGGCTGTTCCTATTGTTTCTGCATAATATATTGTACCTACTTTAATCATCATCATTGTCAATATCATTATCTTCATCATCAATATCCTCAATGTCTTCGTACAATGCTTACCTCTATACGGTTGAATAGTAGGTTCAGTACATATTATTTTTAGATAATTAACAGAGGCAATTCATTAAGTAGATGGGTAGGAAAGGTTTGTGAGTATTTATGCATGACTGTATGTATATAAGGCAGGTACAGTTGTGGCCAATAGTTTTGATTCACATAGGGGTGGATTAAGTAATTATTTAACATCTTTCATCTTTAAGTGAGGTATCTTATATACTAAGCACCAGCTACGAATTCCCAGTAAACAGTCACCCACTGATCAAAGCAATATTATCATAAAGAGAGTACATGTAAATGGTCAAATATCTGTGTGTCACCCCTACGTGTTTTGAGACTTATGTCCGCAAATGTACGTAGATAGGCAAGAAAGGTGAGAAAACCCACACCTCTACTACTAGGCTATTGATGAAGGCACAGGAAACAGAAATCTGGAACTAGCATAATGACCCACTACGGAGAGGTCATAAACAGACTTTCAAAAGAGTACATAACACACTAAGAAGAAGAAGAAAAAATATATGAAAGAAAATAGTGAATACTAAACTTTTTACGAAATATATATATATATAATAAAATAAAAATATTTATACATATAATATACAGTACATAAGAATATAGATAAAAAAAAAAAATATCCATATATTATACAGTATATAAGAATGTAAATAAAATACAATAAAATAATTAAAAGAGTATAAAGAAGGTCCTTAATAGCCTACAGTTATATTCGTAACATGGAAGAGCATGGAACAGGAAACGTTTACACGAAGTTATACAATGAAGACTCGAGAAAACAATGATGATTAAGTGAGTCTGCAAGTACACCACCTGTCAGACCTTTGACATCTCGAAACTGTAGCCTGATATTTCACCCTCATCTCAACTCATTATATCCTCTCACCTTCTCTTACTGACACCATACAACAACAAAGCAATAAGCCCAATAGCAGTAATAAAGAAACAAAAACAATATATAAATAAAAATAATAAAAATAATAATAATAATAATAATGATAATAATATCATCATTATTATCTTTATACTGAATTATTATTTTCCTTGCCATCATTATTTTACTACTAGTAATAATATTAATATCAGTGGTCCACGAAAATAATATGTAATATGACAAAGCCAAAATTATAAACTCAAAAGAAAATCATAATAAGTAAGGACATAAATATGACCTGGCTAAAAAAAAAAAAAAAAAAAAAAAAAAAAAAAAAAAAAAAAAAAAAAAAAAAAATTAAAACCCAAAGCTTAGTGATGTTGGCGTGGTAACAACGAATTGCCTTCATCGTGGCCGTCATTCCATTCATTGTCAGGCCATCCAGTAATAAAAAGCCATTATCATGTAATTTACCGATGCATGGCCACCAAATCCCGCGGCTACAACCATTCCAGCCAAGAGGATTAATTTTCATGGTTTGGCCCTTTTGTGTGTCCTGCCCAATGAATAGTGTTGTTGTTGTTGTTGTTGTTGTTGTTGTTGGTTTGTTTTAGCTTTCACAGGACACCGTTTGGGGTTTGGAGGGATGGTGAGGGAGGGGGTGAGGAGAATATTTATAGGTTTGTTATTGTGCAGCGTCGTGTGTGTGTGTGTGTGTGTGTGTGTGTGTGTGTGTATGTATGTGTGTGTGTGTGTGTGTGTGTGTGTGTGTGTGTGGTAGTAAAGTCGTTACAAGATGTATGGGTGAACAATGAGGTTGGTTGACTGGTTTGATGTTTATTGCTGTACTGTACTGTAGTATAACTAAATGTATGGGTTGTTATTATGAGATATTAACAACTCTATGCAGTGTCGCCTTTAGTACTGTAAGGGGAGGATACAGTGTTGGAAAATCCTTAGTAAATTATTCCTCCAAACTATTCCAAGCAACAGGCCACCATTATTTTTGTTTCTCTGGTCCTGTTTTCTGGCATACTTTGGAGGAATCAAGGCGCTGCTCCAATGTACCAAAAGTTTACCATCCCCTTAAACTTACTGTAATAAACCTCGCCAACCCGAATGTTAACTCAGTAATCGAAACTAACTTAAAACCAATCACTCCTTCCATGAATAGACTGCACCTCTTCATCTCCCTTTAACCCATTCCCCTTCACCTTCCTTATCTCCTCTCCACAGATATTTCCTCTCTTTAACCCGTCCCTCTCACCTTCCCTATTTCCCCTTCTCCCATATCTCCTCTTTTTTTTCTCTTCTTCTACCCTCTTCCTTCTCTTTCTCCTCCCTTTAACCCTACTCCTTCACTTTCCCTATCTCTCCTCCTCCCATATCCCCTCTTCTATTCCACTCCTCTTTTTTCCCTTCTTCTACCCTCTTCCTCCCCTTTCTCCTCCCTTTCACTATTCCTCACATAATATCCCCTCTTCTTTTCTTCTCCTTTATTTTCCCTCCCCTTCTTTTTTCCTTCCCTTTCTCATCCACTCCCCTCCATCCTCATCCTCTCACATTGTTGTCATGCAAGTCGGGAATGGGGAAAAGTTGTCCTCGCCAGCCTAATCTTCCTTCGTCGACAATTCTGGTGGAAAATGCAATTCCTTCTGACTTATAGCTCCCTGTGCCAGCTCCCTTCAAATAAAAATCCTACACGGGAAAATGAAAGATGCCAGGTGTGATTGAGGGAATTTTGGGTGTAATTGAATCATGATAGAAGAAAATGTCCATTGTTATACTAGATTAAAATAAGGGGATAGTATACTTTTGATACATTAGAACGCCTTGATATTTCCAAGTTAGATAAGCCAGTACACAGGATCAGATTACCAAAAATAATGGTGGCCTGTTTGCTTGGAGTAGTTTGGAGGAATAAATTGCTCCAGATTTACCAACGCTGTACTTCCTTCCGCCTTCAATAAAATAGATATATATATGTATTACCTGATATGAATGGAGAATCAAAACGACTGTATCTTGCAATGCTTAGAGGTAGAAAATATAAAAGAAATGATAAAATATTGTGGATCAAGGGTATATACAGTATTATTCGTTCATTTAATATACTCTGCAACTCAACAGGATTATGTGTACAGTATGTATATAAGTGGCGTAAGTAGAGAGAAGTACAATAATAACGTCTTGTTACACTTGACAAAAACTCAATAAAAAACACAGAA
>JAWQEG010000639.1:65000-83088 GCA_033782935.1 Petrolisthes cinctipes
TGCAGGGTACACTCGCAAGCCAGAGTTCCTAGCCCACCTGAGTCGTAGCCCGAGATCTGAAGCAAGTGGTTTCTAGAAGACAGCCCACCCAAACCATCACGAGGACACACACACACACATTTCCAACTAATGGAGGCTTTGGGTGGGCTGTCGTCAAGAACCGCCTGCTCCAGATCTCGGGCTTCAACTCTGGTGGACTAGAGATTGTGGTGCGCCGCTGTACAGTCACGAGCACTAGAAGTATTCAGGTGTGGTTCGAATACCTAGAGACAGAAAACAAATGCACAATAAAATCTTCATTGGAATTAGTTCGTTAGTGAATTGGACTGTTCAAAGCTTCAACTATTGCTGTATATATATTAGTGCTCGTGACTGTACATACGAGTTAATAGGTTAGTCTTCCAGTGAAAATTTGTTGATAGATTTTTTTTTCTGGGTAAGATATTAGGATCGCTTCGACAAAAATAGTAACCAGGTTATAGCCAAATGAAATATATTGTAAGAAATTAGCTTTACAAAGTTAACGTCTATGGAGTGAAAGCTACTGATTTCTCCAAGTTTGGCCAAAGAAAACTTTTCCTCTGTAATCACTAGTAAGTAATCTGTATAGTGGCATAGTCTGAAAAAATCGTGACCACATAGGCTACATTCCTACCAAACAGTATTATGTCATCCTCTCTCCACAGTCTCAGTCTTGTCACTTTAAAAATCCGACAAACGAACATTTACAGATGGCTGAAAAAAAAAAAAAAATGAAATAAAAAAATGAAAAAAAAAAATCGAGCCACAAATATTTCAAACACACTCTCATGCCACTTCACGCTCCCTGGGGTTGAATCACAGCGGCGGCACACACAATACGACTAGACGCCACGTGTGCGTTTCCCGATCATTGCGAGTTGTGATAATAGGAGGGGGCAATGCTACCATCAACAACAAGAGTAGCTGTCTCATTAGCTCTCACCACCACGATAACACCTCGCCCATTACACCCTGAATTAGGTGGGAGGGTCCAGCATGGCGTCCCTGGCAAGGTTCACACACACACACACACACACACACACACACACACACACACACACACACACACACACACACACACACACATAAAAAAAAAAAAAAATGGATCAGTCGATGTACACGCAAGGGGGCATATATATACACACATAAGCCAATACACATACATTTTAATCGACACACACATAACAAGACATATAAATTTACGACGAACGAACGAATGAGCACAGACACACCACGGTCTTTTATTTATTTATCTATTTTTCGTCTTCATTGCCTTCTCGCCTCACCAACCTCGCCACCACTACCACCTTCAGCCTCTCCTCATTTTCCATCTCACTCCTCCGTCGAAATGTCTCACTTCTACAGTCATCGTCTGTTTTCTCTAAGTCCCTTTTACCTCTTCCAATACTAGATTCGTCATATACTAACTCTCCTTCCTTCCTTCCTTCCTTCCTTCCTTCACTTCCTCGTTCCTTCCACTCTCAGCTTTTCACCACCACCTTTTCTGCATTTTCACCTCCTCCACTTCCTCTTTCACTCCCAACCATCCACCATCACCTCTTCCACCTCCACTCCCAGCCCTCCACCACCACCCCCACCTTTTCTACCATTTCCACCGGCGCCTCCACTTAATCAGTTGCCGGAATGGAAAGTAAACAAAAGAGGTTCACTAAAATTTGGCAAGTGTTGGGAGGAAAATGGTGAGTGTGGCCAGTACAGGTCTGCTCTGTTTGTCTAACACAGAGGCGTGCATACACACACACACACTCACACACACACACACACACACACACATACACACACACACACACACACACACACAACGTATACCCCAACCCTACAACACACACACACACATATATACACACACACACACACACACACACACACACACGACGTATACCCCAACCCTACAACACACACACACACACACACACACACACACACACACACACACATACAGCTTACGCCTTGGTAGATCATAACGTAAAAATACAGTAGGCGACATAAACATTGGCCTGGATAGCCCGTAGTGTCACGCAGTACAACAAATGCGATACATGATATAGATAATTGATTACCTCGCTTCTAGTACTCTGTGGACAGGCCCTTACATATAATGCATTGTTTTAGATGTGATGGAACAAACACTCCTTGGAATCTGCTGCCTGACTACGTGACGTTTTGGTAGGGATCAAATGTGTGGTTAGACGTTGTTGGCTGTAATGTTAATAAGCAAAACATCACCACCATTTGACTGCTAACATCCATAGACACGTAAATGTTAACCGTTTTAATTATCATGATCCTTTGTGTATACCTGTATACAGCTAATTATTGTAAAATATAGTTATGGAAGCTACAGTACACACACACACACACACACACACACACACACACACACACACACACACACACACACACACACACACACACACACACACACACACACACACACACACACATACATACACACTCGGACACCCTGCATACGCTCACAGATACACACACGTACACTTAAAGGTGAAAAAACCTATTCGTGACATGTAGTCGCTACGGGCAAGGTAATTATCGGAAAATAACTAGACAAAGTAGAGCCATATGGAAGATATTATGAATCATAATAATTATCGCGTATATATTAGCCATGGACATAAAGTACAACATATTTGCGTTAGGGATGAAGGAATAATAACGATGCATTAATTTTGTATTATGTTCACGGAAGGGAAAGGAATATCACGTGAAAATATTTATTCTATGTATAAAGAAAGGATGAAAGAAGGAATGTAATAATAGAATAACATATACAGGATACGAGGATGTAGGAGGAATCAAGTGAAAATGTTTTATATTTGTGCATACGTGAAATTAATTATATGTCTTGGGGAAAACAGTTAGAATTCTGTGAAAGAATAGAAATTTACAACACAGGCGGAAGACTCACTGGATTTTAAGCAGATGTTGGTAAGGACATTAAGGCATTTTATCATGGATATTCAAAGGCTCCGGCAAAGCAGCTTAGGAGATCAGTCAAGCTGGGAAGGAATTATGATATGATGTTGGTGGGTTGAGACTGAAGGAGGCTGATGGCGCTGTGGATAGTCTTTGAAAGGTTTCCATTTTTATCTAAAAGTGAAGTGCATAAAATAATAGCGTTCTGATACCGGAAACCTTCGCCAAGGAAGGTCATTTATTCCCCATTAATTGTTGTGAAAATCTAAAGGGAAAACCACCTTTATATCACCCTCATTCTTCACACTAAGAGAAAGTTTAAGGGGGAAATTTTGTGTTGGTAAATCTGGAGCAACTGAATTCTCCAAACTATTCCAAGCAATAGAACACCATTATTTTTGTTCATCTGGTCCTGTTTCCTGGCATACTTTGGAGGAATCAAGGCACTCCAATGTAACAAAAGTTAATTACCCCCTTAAGGAGGCAGTACAGTGTTGGTATATCAGGAGTAACTGATTCCTCCAAACTATTCCAGGCAACAGGCCACCATCAATCGGGTTCTGTTTCATGGCATACTTTGGAGCAATCAAGGCGTTCGAATGTACCAAAAGTTTATTACCCCCTTAATAAAAGTTCTGGATCCAAACACAGATCCGAATACAGAAAAGTGTAATAAACTGATGTTCTCTGCGATGTGTAAATATTGCATAGGACGTGTATTACATAAAGTCTGCAGTAGTGCAATAACATTACAACTATACCTCTGTCAATGAAATGTATATTTATGTTAAAACCATGCACATGTTATTACTGAAATTATTATCATTAAAACCTCCTCAGCCTCTTATGCGGGAAATATGCTAAAAACACAACATTGATATATAGATTAAAAAAAAAAAAAAAAACTCTGAGGTTCGCCTGATGCACGAGAGAAAATTTTTTGGGACAAAGGGGATAAAATAAAAATGAAAAATAAAAATAAGGATATTAAAAAGAGGGTAATCTTATGTTGCCTAATAGATTCGCTTCTGATTCCTCCAAACTATGCTAGGAAACAGACCAGGACCTAAGTATATATACGTGCACGAGACTTGTCCTATAACATACTTTGGAGTAATCTGTTTCCTTCCAATGTGCAGGAAACGAATTACGCACCACCTTTAACAGATTTAAGAATAGCAAGGATAGGAGGGACGGGAATAGGGGAAGAGACGAAGGGGTAGGGGTTGGGTTGGGAAGGGGAGAGGAGGGAACAAAAGGGGGAGTATTAAAGTGGGAGGGAGGGAATATAGGGGAAAGACGGGAAAAATGAGGAGGTAGGGAATATAGGGGAAAGACAGGAAAAAAGGGGGAGGGAGGGAAAAAAGGGGGAGAGAGGGTTTAAAGGGGGAGAGAGGGTTTAAAGGGGGAGAGAGGGTTTAAAGGGGAAGACGGGAAAAATGGGGAGGTAGGGAATAAAGGGGAAAGACGGGAAAAATGGGGAGGTAGGGAATATAGGGGAAAGACGGGAAAAATGGGGAGATGGAATAAAGGGGAAAGATGGGAAAAAAGGGTAGGGAAGGAGGGATAAAAAAGGGAGAGAAGGGGAGAGGGAGAGTAGTAAAGGTAACCAACTCTTACGTACAGAATGGCTGAGAGTGGCTGCTCCATCATACAATATTTCATCCACTCGTACACAGTCCACACAAAAGTATACAAGAATCCCATCCATTTGTACTCGCCTGACTACCCTGAGTGTCGCATTATTTACATTAAGGGGAGATTCTCTTGATGTTGGTAAATTAGAAGGCTACTGATTCCTCCCAACTATGCCAGAAAACTGATACCCTCAATGGCACTAATATGGGATCTGTTTCTTGGCATAGTTTGGGGGAATCAGAGATCTTTTTTCAATTCACCAACAAGAGAAACTCCCCTTAAATTTAAGCACGGGTGACTCGTTTTAATACTCTAGTGCTTGTTCTACTCACATATATTTCTTCTCGCATATATTTACTTGATCTGTTCTCTTTCATGGTTTAGTTTGTAAAAATGTGTAGCCCTATAGATGCTGAAAGTCTATCATTCCCTGTGACTATGATAATTAAATTAAAATTGGATATTGTATGCTAGGTAAGTCTTGGTTACATCTGATTAGCGAACTGTAGGAGTTAAGGGACGCTAATTTTTGTAATAATAAAAAAAAGAATTGTTTCTAATACAAGAATAGTTTGGAGAGAGAGAGAGAGAGAGAGAGAGAGAGAGAGAGAGAGAGAGATATGAATACATAGGGAGTTAAAGTAGAAGCACTAACCAGGTTTGTACTGCACCAACACCTTCCCTTTTTAAACATGGGGTCACTGTAGATTAATATTCCATCAATTCGCATCCTATCAGTTCACAATCCTATTAGTTAGAGACTCAGCAATGCGAGAATCCTATTAATTCAAAATATTGCCGGACCCCAATCCTATTAAACTCGAGTCCAACCAGCCATATATGCGAGTTATACAATGCCACAATTCTTTTTTTTTCACAACCCATACAGACAAATGGAACCTGAGAGTACTGTCTTGATCTAGAACCACATATTTCTCCTGATAAGTTACAGTATGATGCTTTGTGATGGTGTTAACGACGGCTTAGGCAGGTAGGCAGGAAAAAGACGTATTTATATATATTGTGTGTGTGTGTGTGTGTGTGTGTGTGTGTGTGTGTGTGTGTGTGTGTGTGTGTGCAGGCAGGTAGACAGATATATAATAAGACAGAAAGGCAGAGAGGCAGTTAGGCAGGGAGGCATAGAGACAGGAGGACAGAGACAAAATGACAGGCAAGCAGTGAGAAAGGTTATCATGCTGGCAGATAGGCAGACAGGCAGACAGACTGAATGACAAGCAAATAAGTAAACAGGTAAGTGGCCAGGCATTAGTAATGTACTGTGCTCCAAAAATGTTATCAGTAGATCCTGTCAATATGCATAGGTATAATCTTCAGTCCTTCAGGTCCGGAGTGTTTAGTCAGATTGGACATCTCGAATGATTTTGCTCTTGATCTGGTTTTGCTATGAAATTGGATAACACACACACACACACACACACTAACACACACACACACACACAAACTTAATTACAGGCACACATACACACACAAACGTACTTACACACACACACGCACACACAGATGTACTTACAGGTGCACACAAACTCACATGGACATACAGCCTTTTTTTATTTTCCAATCTGTTACCTGCAGACTTCCGACCTTTTACACGGCAAGGCTTAACAAAAATGGAATGGCCCAGAGTGGAAATATTTCATGGGCGTGTCTGGAATGGGTTGGGAGAGTGTGGTTGGACTGGAAAAAAGAAAAGACAACCAACTACAACTTTATATGTATATGTTTTTTTTAATGAGAGAGTCTTAACGCGTGCATGGGTTACTTAGATGTTATACCGAGTCCTTTAAACTATGCAACAAAGCAGAAACCTATACTAACATGTGTGTTGAGTTAGTTTGATTCCTGTTACAGTGTGGAGGCATCAGTAGCCTTATAGTTAGCCCACGAAAGATGTATCCCTAACCTGGCGAAAATCCACCTATCAATCCCTTTCCAATATGATGTTAAATGCATGTTTCGGTTGGTTTTCAGTGTTAAGGCGGGGTCACACGAGTCATTTTTTCGTCAATGTTTCACCGTCAATATTATTATTCACCGTCAATTTTAACTGTGTCAGGTCACACGAGCTAGTCGAGATTTGAGAATATTTCGGCAATTCGGTGTCACGTGAGCATCGGAGGGAGTGGTAGCCTAAAACATTTTTCGGACCAAAGAGGCCTTATTTATTTCATCTTAATAAGTTTTATCATGATTTTATTATTTATGTGATGTTATATAACGTACATTGAATCATATTTTCAATGCAGAGGGATAATACCAGGCCCCTACAAATAATATTCGACGAAATATGATTAATATCTTTTGAAGGTTAGGTAAATTGCAAGTCTTAGCATTTCCCTACATTTCACGGATTTTCTTCTTATACAGGCCTGGTATTATCCCTCTGCATTGAAAATAAGATTCAATGTACGATATAGAACATCACATATATATTGCAATAATCATAAAACTTATTAAGATGAAATAAATAAGGCCTCTTTGGTCCGAAAACATATTAGGCTACCACTCCCTCCGACGCTCACCGCCATTTGACAACACAAGTTAAAATAGTTTTTATCAGTATTCATTGTACTTTACTGAGATCACACACAGCATACTTTATACAACAAAATATACTTAAAATTATATTTTATATCTCTCTGGTGTAAGTTAATACTATACGTCGCGATACACCCTGTATACTGGCTCTTAAAGCAACGTGTCCAAACTTCTTATATCTCAGATGTTTTGATATATTTTGCCTTAAATGAAATATCTGACACGTTATTATGTTTTTAATATAACAAATATTATTATATAATTGCCAAATGACAAGGGAAAACTGGGTATAGTAGGGAAATAAGGCTGGTTGTTCATTATTAGGCTCGGAGGTGCTGTATCGTTCGAATCCATTCATTTTAGGTCAAGATACACCGTAAATATAAATTAAGAAAAGTTAAAGCATGTTATTTTTTTTGTAATTTTGATTATTTTTTAACAAGATTCAATACAATTTGCAAATCTAAAGCCTGCAATAGCCTCAAGAAGTAACTAAAGAAGTTAAGGATAACGACCAAGTCAGAGCTACAACGGAAGAACGAACACAGTGTTGGCGGGAAAACCAACACCACCTCTCTCCCGTCGGCTAGCCTAGTACCTTCTAACTTTTTAATCTATTTAGGTAAGTTTCTTTATTTGTAGGCTTTTCACCGTGTTGGAACAAAGAGGTATCAGAGGTCCGGTTTCACAGTACTTTGTTGTTATTTGTCATAACAGTAACAACGAGAACAATACAGCAGTAGGATCTGAGGGGGTAAATATGTCGTCGTCGTTGATGAACTTTATTTGTTTTCCCGCCAAGTGGGACCACCACAGCCACTTTCTGCTGCATCCTTTTGGTCCATTTTTGTCATTTCAACAGCACACATGTATTTTAATATAATTTTCTAGGCTTAATAACATTACAGATGGATCATCAGCGGCCATATTTGTTCTCGATATCGTCAACACTTGACGCGCAGGATCGTGTCGTGAAAATTGACGAAATCTCGTCAATTTAAGCCAAAATTTAAATTATTAAATTAACCGAGTTGATATTGACGGTGAAAAATTTACGAAAAAATGACTCGTGTGACCCCGCCTTAAATTAGTAAGTTACCGGCAATTTTCTACGTGTGTAAAACTGTTTATTGTACATTGTCTTGGTTTGCATTAAGGGAGAAGTACAGTGTTGGCAAATCTGGAGCAACTGATTCCTCCAAACTATTCCAAGCAACAGAACAATATTATTTTTGTTCATCTGGTTCTGTTTCCCGGCATACTTTGGAGGAATCATGGCCCTCCAATGTAACAAAAGTGAATTACCCGCTTAAGCTTACCGAGAGATCTAAGAAAATATAACAGGGAGCCTATATATATATTTTTTTGTCGGCATAAAATAATAGGTAAATGTGAATATACGAATATTTCTAGACACTCATGAAATGTTTCCCCTCAGAGTCCCTCCATTCTTGTTGACGGATACTGTGTAAAAGGGGAGAAGTCTAAAGGTGTGAGCTTGTAAAAAAAGAAAAAAAAAGTGTATGTCAGTGTGTGTGTGTGTGTGTGTGTGTGTGTGTGTGTGTGTGTGTGTGTGTGTGTTTTGAGGGGGGAGTGTTAGCACGTTGATACGTGCATGAAGCTTATGTCTAAAGTCGTGATATAAATAACAATATCAATATAAATAAGATAAATATAATAATACAATAAAATTATGAATATAGAATATAAGAAATTTCCCTCAATTTTTCATGTAAGAACCCGTGGTAAAATTTCAATCTCTTCGCCATAATTTAACTGAAAACGAATGAACCAAAGTGATATCAATTTCATATTACTACCTATAAATCAATCAATGTCAGCCAGATAGAGTTGGGATAGCATGAGCTTAAAAGGGGGTCATCTGTTGTGAGCATATTGAAGGGCTACTCATTCCTCCATACTGTGCCGGGAAACAGACTAGTACCTCAGTAGACGTGTGAGGAACCTGTTTTGCTGCACAGGTGGAGGAATCATTAGGACCCCCATGATTCACTACCAATGGATGACCCCCTTTAAAGCCTTAGTTTGATCTACATCTGACATATTAACTCTTGCATGAATGACGAGGGTTTGTCTGGGTTATTCATAATCCTTTGGCCCTACGTACACCAACTCTATACCGTGTATTATCCAAGACATAAGCTGGCATTTTCGAGTCAGGTAAATCCGTTTTTTTATATTTTTTTATTCGCCCTTCAAACTGTGATCCAAAACAGAGCCCCAGTGTAAGTTGTCTGTTTTGTGAAGCAGTTTGTGGGAAATCAATCGTCATCAGATGCCCCAAGTCCCTACGCCATTCTCATTACGTCCTGGGAATGACGTTGTAATTAGTATTTACCTTCGTCCGCCAGGTTATGTGTATTTCTTTTCTTTTTTTATTCGTCTATATGCAAGATTACGAAAACCATTACCTGTGGACTTTTACGACATTTTTACCATAGGTGAACCTCGTGACTTGCAACACCTGAATAGATGTTTTTGATAAGTATGATCCAACATGCAATTCACATAGATATTCCAATACTAGTCGCTATGCATGTGTGAGTGAAGATATGTGCGTGTGCGGGAGTGCGTGTGCATAGGTAAGTCAAGTATGCATGCATGAATAATGTAAGCAGACCAGTTTCATGTGTGTATACCGTTTCTGTATGTGTAGGTGAGGGTCATTCAGGTATGTATGTATTTAGCATGCATGTGTGTATGTGATAACCTAAGTGTGTATGCATGTAAATGTGTGTGTGCGTGTGTGTATGCATGTAAATGTGTGTGTGTGTGTATGCATGTAAATGTGTGTGTGTGTATGCATGTAGTGTGTGTGTGTGTGTATGCATGTAAATGTGTGTGTATGCATGTAAATGTGTGTGTATGCATGTAAATGTGTGTGTGTGTGTGTGTGTGTGTGTGTGTGTGTGTGTGTGTGTGTGTGTGTGTGTGTGTGTGTGTGTGTGTGTGTAATTGTGTGTGTGTGTATGCACGTAACTGTTTGTGTGTGTATGCACGTGTGTGTGTGTGTGTTAATGTGTGTGTGTGTGTATGCATGTAAATATGTGTGTGTGTGTGTGTACGCATGGCCAACAGTAGCCACAAATCACGGGTGGGCAGGAAACAATTTGGTGTGCCGTGTTGGCCATGAATTAGGTTCTCGCTGGGAGTCTGAGAAATGAGCAACTTTCTCCGACCTGCCGCCATTACTCCTTCCCAGTGATATACTAGTAGCAGACGGGCGGCCTTTACCTACAGTACCTTTCACTAGTCCCAGTCTGTTGTTGTTGTCCTCAGTGAAGTTTGATGGGCTGACCGATCATCTAAAAGGGAGAATTAAATAAAGTGTTGGTAAATCCGGAGCAACTGATTCCACTAAACTATTCCAAGCGACATACCACCTTTATTTCTATTCATCTGGTCTTGTTTACGGACATGCTTTGTGGGATTCAAGGCTCTCTAATAAAACAAAAGTGTATTACCGCCTTAAAAGTTCTCGTATCATACACAGTGCAAGAGTGAAAGTTGTTTCAGTGGTAAGGGCTCAACTATCCTATATTTATCGTGTTATAATGGTTATAAAATGATCATCCTAGGATCACCAAGGTTAACCAAAGAAATCCCATGTACAGTCGGCAAAAAAATATTGAAACCCCCTATGGATAATTATACTAAATTTCAATGTAAGGGTGGTTCCTATACTTTTTTTTTTTTTTTTTTTTTTTTTGCCAACTGTACATCTTGGCGCCACTATGATTTCCCCAGGACCCCCACGTTCATATCAAGACCCCCATGATATCCCCAGGACCCCCCACGTTCATCTCAAGACCCCCATGATATCCCCAGGACCCCCACGTTCATCCCAAGACCCCCATGATATCCCCAGGACCCCCACGTTCATATCAAGTCCCCCATGATTTCCCCAGGACCCCCACGTTCATCCCAAGACCCCCATGATTTCCCCAGGACCCCCACGTTCATATCAAGACCCCCATGATATCCCCCCAAAAAAACATGTTCACCCCATGAGTTCCATTATTTCCCCAGGCCCCCCATGTGTACCCCAGGACCCCTCGTTCACTCAAGGACCTGCATGATTTCCCCAGATCCGCTAAAATTCGCCAAACACGGCTAAATTTTTCCTGTGCCTGAAGTGGCTAAAATATTTTGATAGAAGAAAACGGAAAAAGCTTTATGTAAAACGAAAAGCCTCTTTATATAGAAAAATAAAAATATCCACGACCAAAGTATACACATATATTTTTTCTTTTCTTTCCAAGCCCGTACAGTAAGAATCGGGGCAGTATGCAAGAACATTGATGGTGTTGACGATGGTGTAGTAACGTTACGATGAATGCCCTAAACACAATATAATGAGTCATCGTACCTGTACCACGCCATCGTTAATACCACCGATGTTCTTGCATACTGACCTCGGACTTCTGCTGAATGATTCCTATTGCCTGACTGAGGGAAAGTGATGCAACGTAATCTTCCAAACTATGCCGAAAACAGCCAAAATCCTACAGTATTTTTATTGCTTTGTGGCACACCTTGAAGGAATCAGGAGCCTCCAATATCTGAGATCCATTGAAAAAAGAAGATGATGAATTACTACACTATATTCTGACTAAACACCAACATGTTTAAAGGTCAGAGAGAAGTAAATTTTTTACGTCAAAAGGTGTATGGCTATTACCTCTCATATCCTAACACCAAGGGACTTACGATGTCCCAAGAAAACCCTCGTCGTCTAAAAGTTAAGCAAGTGTATAAGACACCACTAAATTCCTCGGGTTTATTTATTATTTAGTCTTAATGCGTATATCTCACATTTCTACATTATCTGAGCTTATCTTTGCTGTTTAAAACACACAAACACACACACACACACTCCTAGTTACTTACTCCTATATATCTCGTTACATGCATGCAAATTTATTTGCAAAAGAACAAACATTAATCTGACCTTATCGCATAAATAACGCACTTCTACACACACACACACACACACACACACACACACATTTAGGCACCAGCTCCCTCATCTAATTTCTTGTTTCTTTTGGTTGAACTCAAATCAGTTCGATTAAAAACCTAATCCAACATATCCAAAACCAACCCTAGCGTAGCCAACTTAACGTAACCTAACAAAACCTAACCCATCCTTTCCAAATGAAGTCAAACTATACTCAATATGATACAACCGAATCAAACCTAACCTAACATCACTAAACCAATCTTCTCCTAAACTAATCTAGTCCAAAATCACTAAACTTTTCCTTACCTAACCCAACCCAACTAGACGCAACTACTCGTAACCCAACCCAACCCAACGTCAGCAAACCTAGCCATTGTAACCCCTCTCAACTCATCATAGACCTACTAAACATAACATACTCTTAAGGACCCTGTGATCGTGTATGAGAATTGGGAGCTTCTGATTCCTCCTGACTATGCCACGAAACACGCTCCTTCCATATAGCCGGTGTTTCGTGGCAGTAATTGAAGGACTCATTTACTTTCAATTTTCTGACTACATCACAGGGTCCTTAAAAGAATACTCGTGTTACAAAGTGTCTCTTCTCCTCGAAACAAGCAGAAACTAACCTCAATTCACTTGGGAAATGTATTTGTGCCTCCTGGATTTCCGGACCTTCCTTATCCACGGCGCTAAAAGAGTAAACAAAGAAAAGAAAGATAAGTAAGAAAAAGACACAGACCATTATTGAAATCGGTGCAGTCTGTCTCCCTCCCTGTAAATTGAGATAGCGTGACTACCATTATCTGCTGAGGTGGTCTTAGTGAAATTATTGCTCAATGTTTAAGTCGCGTTAGTATTCGTTTCCAGTTTCCACCGTGTTTGTGTGTGTGTGTGTGTGTGTGTGTGTGTTTAGGTACGTCGGGGAAAAGGTGTTGGTTGGTTGGTTGTAAATGTGTGTGAGTGTGGGTGTGTGCCTGTAACTCTGTGTGTGTGTGTGTGTGTGTGTGTGTGTGTGTGTGTGTGTGTGTGTTGGCATCCAGTGCAAACTTGCAGGGGAAAGATTAAGAAAATGAGTGTCGAAATGGCGCTTGTAAATGTTGCTGGTATTGTTGTTGTTTTTGTTGTTGCTCCTGTTGTTATTTCACTATCCTTGGCCTGGGGTGGCTTTCTTGGTGATAGAATTTAATTGTCACGAACATTTACTTAATGAAAAACATCTATTCTCTTACAACATAATATTTAATACCAGACAACGCCAGGGAGAAGTATTACTATTCAAGTATGAACGTTTCAGAGGAACAAATACAAATGTCAAATACCAAAAATCAGCGAAAAATACTAACTATGCGAATACAACATCAATGAACATTATTACAAACAGTAAGGAAGATGCTAATGAGAAACGCTACATATGCTGAGTAAAATACTGTAAGAAAATTGCAACAACTAAATGAGAAAGCGTTGAAAGTGTGTGCAATGGTATAAAATTGTTGCAAAAAAAGTACTGTAACCGCTACAGCGCTTGTTTTTGTCAATACTGGAAAAGTCAAAGATGCTGCAGGTGAACAGTTTCATTAAAAGATATACAAACCACGAGTTGGGAATATTGCATCCACTACACAACACGTCAATCAGAATATTGTGTATTCGTCAACAGATGTCAGGGTGGGGAAGGGAGAACTCCAGGTATATCAAAGTGACGCTGTAAGCCATTGCACAAAAAGATAAAATGAATAGATACTGATTCCGCTAAACCACCCGAAATAACAGATCCTCAACTCATATTTCGACTTACTCTGTTTCCTGGTTCAACGGTAAGAGGCCGACCATTTATCCCACAACATAGTACAACCTTAACTCCTCTTATTCGTCTTGGGTGTTCGAAGATTATAGTCCGTGACTGTATGTTGGAGTGTTGCGAGTTTTTGTCCCATGTCTAGTCATACGAATCACATTTTTTAGCGTTTCAGAACACGACCACTGAGTGAAGTGACGTTGGACGGGTATGTGGTATTTGTAGCAAGTTTTTTTATAGGTGAATTCACAGTGTTGGTAAATCTGGAACAACTGATTCTACCAAACTATTCCAAGCAAGGGGTCACCCTTATTTTTGTCCATCTGGTTCTACTACCTGGCATACTTTGGAGGATTCAAAGCGCTCCATTTGAAGGTAAGTGGTGGGATTCGCTAAACAACACTCCATTATTTTAAAGGGAAAAAAATTGATGGTAAATTGAAGGGGTACTAAATCCTATAAACTATCTCAGGAAACAAATCACCTCAGTGTTACAAATGGCGGATCTCTTTCGTGACACAGTTTGGAGTAAACAGCAGCCATCAAATTTCCAAGAAAGAGGTATGCCTTTAACCCAGGAAAATGTGCCAGCTCCCACATTTAGTATCTTAATATTTTTTCCGGTTAATGTAATGCAATATGAGAGAAATTACACCTAAGCCTTACACAAATAGCAACTCATAAGCACGGGAACATATGCAAAACGTGTTGTGTGAAATTCAGGTCATATCAGTTAAATGGTAATCAAAATGAGTGTCGAAATGGCGCTTGTAAAAAAATAAAAAAAAATGGATGGAGTACAAAAACAAACAACATACGATAGGGAATATTAAGCATCCAGAATGCAACCATCGGGTGAAGTAATAAACAGTAAAGGCTGCGTTTATACCAAGTAAGTCGAGTCGCGTCAAGTCAGTACGCGTCACTTGGTGCTTGTTAAAACACTATAACTTCCATTCACACCGACGCGTCATCCCTGCTGTGTAGTGATCGTACAGGTAGTAATATTTTACGGGGGTCGGTCAACTCTTTTAAGCAAATTAGAGGGTTACTGCTTCCTCCAAACTATACCAGGAAACAAACAACCTTAATTAAGTACAGCCACAATCAAATATCCACCGACACTTTCCTTCCATCGTGGTAAATATCTTGGGAATAAAGAACAACACGTGTATGATTTTGCAGCCCCTCATAATAAAAATTGAGTGGGTTGAGTTGACGTATTGTGTTGTATGATTATATTTTGATATGATACTGATTTATATTCACTATGGAAGGAAAGTGTTGGTGGTTATTTGATTGTGATTGTACATGTGTAGGAGAGCCGTTGTATTTTTGCATTATTTAGCAGAGTTCGTTGACTCAAACTCGACCCCACCATAAATCACCCTCTTTCAGTTTCTTTAGACCTCGATACCACCAACCAACCTACAGGGACGCACGCTTTCATGAGTATGATTATCGCCTGGGTTTGACAGGGAATAAATATACACATAATAACTGACAAGAAGGAAACCCACATTATATATTATAGCAGACGAGAGCCAGTGTCATTCTTCCAATCCACATAATAACTGTTGTTTAAGAAATTTTACTGTTTTAAAATTGGATTAAAATGGAACCGTCTACAAAATCGTTTTCTTAAGGTGGAGGTATCACTAATATTTTTATATACACAAACCATAACCAACGTAATTTAATATCATTTAGTCTTAATACTACCGTGGTTTCAAACAAAACGACCTTTTAGCCTAATTTATGGGAGAATCATAACATTAAGGCCAGATATTTTACAATCCAGACAGGACCCCAAGAATAATATAGCAGAATGGAGACAAGGTGCAAAAAAAAAAAAAAAAAAAAAAAAAAAAAAAATAGAGAAATAGAATGTCAGGAAATAAAAATGCTATATGTCGAAATAAAAATGTTATATAGTCGAAACAAAATCGCACCGATAATCTCAAGAGTATTTCAAATTCGGAAAAAAGTGACCATGGCAAATGCGGAAAGTTCAGATTGCCGAAACAGTGCAAAATCTAAAATACGAAGTTACGGAAAAATTTTGCATATATGACAAGTAAGCCACAGTAATGCTCGTAATGTCGCTAAAACAACTGCTGGTGTGATATGAAATGTCCCGGCGAATTATTGCAAAATAGAGACAAGACGGCAGAGTTCATTATGCAAATTAGTTTATATAACGACCGCTCATTTCACCGCCATAATAATAATGTGAATCGTGTGGAGGTCTCACGCGATGATTTACAGATGGTGGATGGAACTGGTGGGCTGTCTGTCTGTCTGTCTGTCTTACTCACGGTAAAGGTTACGTTACACCTACACTTACACTGACGACAACAACAAGAGTGTTTTTGACTGTTCTCTGACGAACAAAAAATATTTTTCTTGTTTGAGAAAATGACCATGAGATGTATTTCAAACATTTTCTGATGGGTTGCTTTACACCTACAGTACAATAACACAGAAATCAACTGAAGATTTGGATGTTTCTCTGTTATTACAATATTTTCCTAGTTGGAGAGAATGACCAATTTGTCCTGAGATTAAAAGCTTTTTCTGATATTATCCAAAGAAGGGTTTAAGAAACAGATACTAGTCTTGGACTAACGCTTAAGATTTTAATATATCACAGGAAAATGGCATCGTCTTTCTGGGCAAATTCAACTCCCAATGATTAAGAATTTATTGTATGAGCTGGACCACAAAACACAATACAAGGGTCACAGGACACTACACTACACCATACATTACTCATCATTCCACACCTCACCACAATTAACACAATACCAGATTCATACTGCAATACATCACACCATTCACAACAAGAGCAACATTACACTACACTACACATCCTACACACCACCATTCTTCTCCTACACAACTGAAAACCCACACCAAAGCAAAACAAACACCCCTCATCCTTTACACCAAAACACATAGGCTAAGAATTACACCTGGAGAATATGACACCTAGTTAAACCTTACCAAAATCACATCACACCACTTCACAGCAGGACCAAACAACACCACACCACTACACACCAAACTAGCCTACACCCAACCAATCTAAACCAATCCATACCAATACAACGTTGCAACACACCACAGCACTTCACACCATGCAGAACCACACCACACTACAGTACACCACACCAATTCCAAACCACATCTCAGCATCTCACACCGGAATCACACCACACTACAGTACACCAAATATATATCACACTATATCACATACACTTAATCCACACTACACCACACTATACCACTTCCAAATACACACCACACCACACCAAATCCAGATACACCCCACGTCACATACACTAAATCCACACCACACCACACCACACCACAGTATACCACTTCCAGATACACACCATACCACACCAAACCCGGACCACACCTCGCTAGAATCGGCCGGGAAGCCTCAAAGGGTCGACTGTGTTGCCTCTCATTGATCGTCTGTCCTCTGCTGCAACCCCCTTTCACCCCCACACCCACACCCACATTTAGATTTATCCTCTTACCCCATACCCACATTTAGACCTATCCTCTTACCCCACATCCACCTCTAATTCTCTTACCCATACTCACATTTAGATCTATCCTCTTACCCACATCAACATCTAATTCTCTTACCCATACCCACATTTAGATTTATCCTCTTTACCCCATACCCACATTTAGACCTATCCTCTTACCCACATCCACATCTAATTCTCTTACCCACATCCACATCTAATTCTCTTACCCATACCTACATTTAGTTCTATCCTCTTACCCACATCATCATCTAATTCTCTTTCCCACATCCACATCTAATTCTCTTACCCATACCCACATTTAGACCTATCCTCTTACCCATAACCACAATGAGGACCAATACTTTTATCCACACCCACATCTAGACCTATCCTCTTACCCACACCCACACCCATATCTCCAATTACATTCTTACCCCACACCCACAACATTAACTACATTCTTCCCACACTCACACTTCAAAATACTCACTTATCCACACACACGCCCACATCTCCACTTTCACTCTTACCCACACATCCACATATACCACATCTCCCAACTATACTTTTACCCACACCCACATCTCCAAC
>JAWQEG010000640.1:0-60285 GCA_033782935.1 Petrolisthes cinctipes
CTCCCATTCTTTTATTATTCTTCACCTGTCTTCTCCAATAACATCACAGGTTTCTCTTTCTCCATTTCCTCCTAAATGTGCCTCTCCCTTCTTTCAGTTTATTCCTTCTAATTTTTCCTTTCTTCCTCCCAACTGCTTCTTAACATTACTGCTATACAAACAAAGTAATAAACTTTGAGACATTCCTCGTATATAAACATATATGTGATTTTCATGATAATTTATTATACCTCAAATGATGATCTGAAATAGTTTATGTTAACAATGTACTACATATGACAATAACCTCAAATAAATTACACACATACTGAATAAATGAATATACATATACAAATGAATGACGAAATACATAGACAAGTAAGTAAACATCATATACCAATTAAAATATTTCATGTGTAACCCATCATACCCTTAAGAGTTATTTTAGCTGTTAGAAATATATTGGCAGAACGAAGCCTCATCGATGTTTTTCTTGAGACTGAACAACATTACCTTACACCATCCTTGGATCACCTTGAAGATCAGACCAATATTATGAGTTTTTACCAACCCACTAATAATCCCACACTCTGCGTTGTTATTGTTTTCTGTACTCTCGCCTCCACCAATCACAGTCTTGTTTTGTTATCTGCCATATCGACGCTGCAAGGTTATCAGATTCAGAAGTGCCTCGGGTACCACTACTGTATTTCATTTAGTGATATGGCCGGTGTGTGTGTGTGTGTGTGTGTGTGTTGTGTGTGTGTGTGTGTGTGTGTGTAGTTTTTTTTTGTTTTTCCCCGTATTTTTGTTTTAATATCGAATAGACACCGGCTTTGGTTTGGACACAGATGTAGTTACTGTAGAAGAAATATCCATTATTTCTGCTTCTGTGGCGCTGAGTTGCCGTCTTTGGTGGCCATAATTATAACAGAGCCAAGATCACAGGCGGGTGGTTGGTTGGTTGGTTGGTGGAGCGAATCTGTTTGGCCAGACTATAGTAAAGAAGAAAATGTAAACTAATCGAATAACGTATACTAGAGTAAGTAGGTGACGTCATGGTGGCCATCTGATCGATATATTAGCCACTCCATACTTAGCAAATAATTTTCTCAAAGAATGATATAAACTTTGGATATGAGAGAAAGAGAGAGAGAGAGAGAGAGAGAGAGAGAGAGAGAGAGAGAGAGAGAGAGAGAGAGAGAGAGAGAGAGAGAGAGAGAGAGAGAGAGAGAGAGAGAGAGAGAGAGAGAGAGAGAGAGAGAGAGAGAGAGAGAGAGAGAGTGTGTGTGTGTGTGTGTGTGTGGTGTGTGTGTGTGTGTGTGTGTGTGTGTGTGTGTGTGTGTGTGTGTGTGTGGTGTGTGTGTGTGTTGGGACGGAGGCAGAGGGCGCACCTCTAATTTAGTTGGTCTCTACGGCCTGGTAATGTGGGGTTGCTGTCAGCGGGTAGCCTGGCCAGGAAACGGGGGCAGGGGAAGGGTAGGGGGCAGGGTATGGGACACAAGGTGGCAGGGTGCGGACTAGGAAAGGTGGATATGAGGCAGGGTATGGTGGCAAGAGAGCGAGATCAGTCCCTTCAAGTCCACGGGAGATGAATGAAAAGATGGTGTATTTCACTTTTGACTGGTGCACCTTCCAATTACCACTACTGTCTGTATAATGGTGTAAAGGGCGATAACTCCTGCCTGGTGAATAACGTTGGAGGTGAAATATAGCTATGAAGATTTCGTGTTTTATGCTGTCTCCGGTCAAGTTATAGTTTTATCTACTAATAGGGGAAAGGGGTGTATCATTAGATTCTTAGCGTATAAATGAATCACAGTTTCTCAGCATCTATAAAGTCGGATTTACATCTATACATGTCGACTATTATCAACCTTATTGCATCAGTGAATGGAACTCGTCGAGGAGGTAATAATAATAATGAAGATAATGTATGGTAATGTAATATGTAAGTTGATGAACCTTTTCTCCCATCACCCAAATACCTCACCTTCCAATTGATAATAGAATCGATGAAGCTTTTAGTCTCATGATTATCGGAATCCCTACGTTTCTGATTGTGGTGACAACATTATAGGGGACTCGGTCCACCCCATGCAGCCCCTCATATATAAATGATCAAAACAACGATGTCGAGGATACAAATGTTGCTGAATAAATAGAGTATATTTCAGAAAGTTTGCTGACATCGAAAGTATTCTGCAAATACATCGACCTGGTATGAAAACTTCTTTTGTGACGTCAATACGTCACGTGATGCAAGGGTTGTGCAATCTCCTCTATCAATGTATAATTCTTGGTACAGCTCACGTGGAAGCTGCTCGGATACTCACACTATCCAGTTCCTTAGAGCAGATTAGGAGATAGGCTACTAGAGCTAGAAGTCAAAATTTTGGAGATAGAGGTGAGCAGATGCTGGCAATAGTTTTTTATAGTTACTGGAGAGGGACGAACGTCTTCCAAATGTGTTATATTATGAATTCATGAGTGCAGCTGTACTTCAAACCTTACCATAATTTGACCACCAGTATTATTTCTCAGTCTGGTTCTTTACTCATTGTCATAATATTTTACACTATTAGTTATTGGACATCGAATACCTCGATATGATCTTACAGTATGTACAGATATTTGCATTGACATACACAATTGACGAGAAATCGAAATATTGAGTATGTGGATGTAACCCGTGACATCTCCACCTCCCCAATCACAGACTCCTACCCACACATATCCATCACCTCTCGCCCCTACCCATCCCAACTCTACAACCCCTCCTTGATGCCTGCCGCTAATATTATATTCCCCTGGTGAATGCATTTTGCTTCGTATAATTTGTATACTTATGTCCCTTTCACATTAGTGTTATATTTTCCAAACTAAATTTTGACTAGGAGGAGCAAGGTAAAGGTGGCAAGGTAGAACAAGATGCGTGGGAAAGAATAGGTGGTATGAGAGATTATGTGGTAAAATGCAACTTTTTGTGGCATTACTCATGATCGGGGACAGCCATCAGAAGCTCAATAATGGTTTATGTGATGGATCTAATACAACACACGAGCAATACTCTTTCAAAATGACAAAATACTTATGGTAAAACAACATTTTCCGAGCTGGGTCATAATACTGTAAGGCATACATCTCACTTAAACGGGAAGAGTTTAAGAAGATAAGTAGTTATTTTAAGGTGCATATAGGGAGTAGAAAAGAAATAATGAAAGAAAAAAACTGACTCAGAAACAGGAATATGTAGCTAGTTAAAAAGAAAATTGTTATTATATAATGAAACACACACACACACACACACACACCCACACCGAAACACACACACACACAAGCAATCCTCCTGGCCAATGAGATACCCTCCCACTTTCCACCAATCCACGGCCAGATCTCTTACAAGGTAGTGTCCAATCACCAGGGAATGGAAAAGATTGAGCAAAACTACACACCTCTCTTGTTCAGGACTCCTTCCTCTTTCTCTTCTTTATTTGGCTTCATTTCTCCCTCTTTTCTTTCTTGTTTTCGTCTCTCTCTCTCTCTCTCTCTCTCTCTCTCTCTCTCTCTCTCTCTCTCTCTCTCTCATTAATTCCCCTTATTTGTTTGTTTACATTAGCTTAACGCGTAAGGACTGCGTAATGGTCATTAAGGCGATATAATTTTAGAGTGATAGAGTGTGTGCATGAGGAGAAGTGTATGTGTCTGTTGTGTGTCGTATGTGGGGAAGTGTACTGTATGTGTGTGTTGTGTGTCATATGTGGAGAAGTGTATGTGTGTGCTGTGTGGTGTCTGTGGTGTTCTTTTCCCTTCCGACTTTCCTTCTTTTCAAGTTTATCTCGATACCATCATCCAAATTTTTTTTCCTTTTTTTTTTTTTTTTTTCTTACGTCCTTACCTTTTCCTTCTGTTCCCAAAATTTCATCCTCTCCCCTTTATTCCAGGCTTCTTTTCTGGCATCATTTCGTCATTCTCATTAATTGACTCCACCCACCACCTCCTCTTCCATGGCCACTTGAAGCTCCCGCCTCTTAACAACATCTAACCCGCAGCCCAACATCCTCTCAAAGCCTATCCTTGTGGGAAGTTTAGTTAAGATTTAGAGATTATTTGGTGAGAGAGAGAGAGAGAGAGAGAGAGAGAGAGAGAGAGAGAGAGAGAGAGAGAGAGAGAGAGAGAGAGAGAGAGAGAGAGAGAGATGAGGCACTTAAGTCGAAAACGATGATGCTAGGAAAGAGAGAAAGTATATTGGGGGACAGGGATGGAGAGGAAACGAGCCTTGAAGGTTGTGTGTGGTTCAGGAGGCGGAGGTGGATGAACGGGGATAAGGGAGGATGTACTCACAGTATGGGGGAAAGTGGCAGTGAAGGAAGGGGAGGGAGAGAGGGGGAGACATGTATAGGGAAAGAGGCAGAACGAGGAATAAAATGGACGTTAGAATGAGAGATAAAAAGGGAGGTAAACGAACAGGCTGATTGATAAGAAAGGAAACCAGAGGAAGAGAGAAGAGAAAAGGGGAAACGAAGATCAATGTAATAAAAAATGAATGAGGGAGTGAAGAATGGGAGAAGAAGATAAGTAGTTATTCTAAGGTGCATATAGGGAGTAGGTAGGAGGAAAGGGAGTTGGGGTCAGGGAGATGAGTGAGTGAGGGAGGAAGAGGGAGGAGGTGAGTGGAGGGTAAGGTAAGGGAAGGGAGGACGATCGGGTGAAGACAGGTTGAGGTAAGTAGGGAGGAGGGGGGGAGGGGAGTTGGGGATGAAGAACAATAAAGAAGAAGAGAAGAAGGAGGAGGAGGAGGAAGAGGAAGAGGAGGGGGTACAAAAATTAAGACAGGTGAAGACAGGTTGAGATAAGTGGGGGTGGGGGAGGAAGGGGAGTTGGGGATGAAGAACAAGAAAGAATTGGAAGAGGAAAAAGAAGAAGAAGAAGAAGGAGAGGAGTGGGTACAAAAATTAAGACCGGCTGAGGGGTTGCTTTTAAACGTATAATTACGGTGGCTTCGATTGTCTATTTTTGATATTTTTGATAATTGCACCCTCTGGGGAGATGATGAATTCTATCAAAGATTCTAATCAAGCGTAATCACCGGCCATTGGAAGCGGCGCAATTAAGATGAAAACTCCGCAGAAAAAATTATACACACAACATTTGATAAACAGCAAAATCACTGGTGCAGACGCTCAAGTGGAGAGAATAAGTTAATATTTAATAAAAGAGCAACGTGTGTAATAACTAAAGATTGGGGGCGGGAGGAGGAGGAGGAGGGTCGGGTACGTAAGCTGGGAAGAGAAGAGGGATGGGGAGGGGTGGGGAAGGAAAGGGAAGGTGTGGGGTGGGGAAGGGAGGGAACGGGAGGGATGTGATGGGGTGGGGAGGGAAGGAAAGAAAGGGGAAGGGAAGGGAGGGAAGGAGTGGGGGAGAGACGAGGACGATAGAGCTAGGAGTACAAAAACATCGCTGGTAGTGTGTGTGCTAAAAAAAAAAAAAAAAAAAAAAATAATATATATATATATATATATATATAAATAAGTTTCAGGCCAAACTTATTGAGGGTTCCTTTCTTCCTTCTAGCAATGGATCGACAGCACCCAAAAGGCAAGGTACAATAAATTTCCTCCGGGACAAATATCCCTGAATATACACTTGCTCTCAAATACCAAATATATATACATTTAAAAGGAAACTGCGAAGCCGAAGAGGAATTTCAGCTGTACAATAAGCGCTGAGAGCTGTGTCGCTGTTTTGTCCGAAGATTAAATGTAACTCATGAAATATTATGAAAACCCAATGGCACACGTTGACATATACCAGACGTTTAATTCGTCGGTGTTTGTTTTCGTTCTACTCCACATGGTTACTCGCGTGCACTGTATATCGGGTATAGTATTAGGTATGTATGTATGTATGTACAGCTCCGGACAAAACTCTCTCGACTCGGTTGGCGCACCATTTGGCATCTTTGAATCTTAAGAGAGCAGCACAAACTACACTGGCTCTAAATATACTGACATACATACATACATACACACACTGGACCTCCCTCTGATAGCATATACACATACACACACACACACACACACACACACTCAAACACACACACACTGAATATTAATATTCAGTGAAAAGTCCCTCCTAACCTCAACCCCCATCCCCCTATGTGATGCCAAATGCTGCCAATCGAGTCAAGAGAGTTTTGTCCGGAGCTGTACATTCCTATTCCCAGGTTTGTCTGATTATTATTTACTAACTGACGTACCCGGCGTACCCGGGAAAAAAAAAGTCGAAGAAACGAATTATTACTTCATAGTACTGTATTAAATTATAAATGTTACAGTCACATAATTTTTTACACCATTATTTACTTTTGGAGTGCCTCGTGATAAACCACCTTTGCTGTCTTGTCCTCTTCTTTGGAGAGGATGTAGAGTTGGTGAGAATTATCGACTCGGGAGCAGTTGACGTAGAGAATACAAGTATGGTGAGGTTAAGTTCTACTACAACCTTCAGCAACGACTGACCCTGGTTCTTCTCTATATACATAAACACAACTCCCCCATCTAGATCTTACACCCACCTCACCCGCCACCCACTCACCCACTTCATCCGTCACCCATGCACTTCACTTGTCACATATCCTCACACGGCTGATGCATCTTCTAAATTACCCTGGATTCGGCATTTTTGGTATTAAAACCTATTCTGGGTTATAAGGATTCCACTATGTACAGTAGGTAAATGCCAGGTAAAATAAAAATGAAATATTAGTTTGTGATTATGCCTGCCACTGTACCGTATGCTTCTATTGCAACCCCACATATCCTACTCCATCCGCCTTTAGCATGGCTGTTCATAATGTCCTGGGCCCGTATTAACAAAAGTAAAGTTCATTCTTAAGGTAAATTTTATTCGTATGCGTTTATTCATGGCAAGGACTATATAGGATTCGGTACTGCTTGGAATCACAATATAGAATCGTACGTCACGAAGAGGAAACTCGTCAACTGCTACGAAATGAGCCTGAAATATGTAGACGAGATCAGTAATGCAAATATATGAAGAAATCCAAACTCTGAGATGTTTTGTGAATACCTGCCCTGGTGTTAACTTCCTTACTGAAGTATTCGCTCACTCAGTGTACACCAGAAAATACAAAACCAAGTTATACTTATCCTGGGTATAAATATGAGTACCTAACTGGGGGTAGGAATAGAGACGATCACTTATCTTTTTTTTATTTATTTTTTCGTGAGGAGAGGATGTTTCTGCTACCTCCACTTGCGTTGATGGATATGATAATAAAATACATTTATGCTGATCAACCGACTACGTAAAGTTTATTATGGAAAACGCGTAAAAAGGGGTTATTTTTCAGGATAAGAATTTCTGTGCTCCCCTCGTCCCCTTCCTTGATAGAGTGTACAGAATGAGAATGTGTAGTGTATGTTTGGTCGGCACTTCAGGGAGGCTGCTTCACTGATTGACGCCTGATAACCAAACACAAGCAGTGAGTTGTGTACACATCAGCTGGTCGTCACACTCTTATAACATGGTTACTTCACCACACAGAATGAAGGAAGGGACAGTGGAACCTCCCGCCTTCATCTAAAAGCCAAAGCATTTTCAGTTGAGTATTCGTGGTGTATGTCATAGTACAGTAAAGTCTCCAGATTATGGATGACCGTAACGTTTTAATCATTCGTTCTGCAGGATAGTATTATATGGTAATTTATTCCACCTGACTATAAAAAGTACCTCTGTGATCATTCTACTTTCAGAATGCTAGTTTGTGGAATGCTAGTTGAGGGTGGTGGGGGTAACAGAGGAAGATGTAGAAGACAGAGCAAGGTGGAAACGGGTGATCCGTTGTGGCGACCCCTAATAGGGAATAACCGAAAGATGAAGAAGAAGAAGAACAGTTTGTGGAACCAACAGGTACAGTTGCCTCCAGTAGTAATGAGCACAGCGTCTAGTGAGCTTGGCTAAATGTGGCACCACTGTGTTTGCTTACTCGTACTAATATAGAAGAATACTTTCGCATGGGTTAGTTCTATCCATTCATTAACTATTACTACGAGTAAACAAACACAGTGATGCTACATTTCGCCCAACCCACCGGAAGCTTTTTTTTCGTTATTTATGGAAGAAACTGAACCTAAGCTCCTGGTGTGCAGTGGCAGAGTTATCAAATATTTCGTAGAATACAAGGTGCTGTCAAGCACTATATCCTGAACGTTAGAATAACTAGAACAGATATTATGCAGAAATCGGAGATGAAACAAATAAATAACAGTAATCACATGCCAAACCATAATAATTATCGACGTCTACTTCGATTAGCCTGATAGAATATTACACGAGCTATAGTAAGTATGAGACAGGATGGGATAAGGGTGTAATAGGTTCACTGCTATGTCAAATGATTCGAAACTTCAACGGGACCAGGATACATAATATGACTCGAGACTGTACCAAACTAGAGATGATATAAAGCAACTATAGACGGTACCGTACTATACACTAAAGGTCAACAGTTCTGTCCTGATCCAAGACTCAACACACGTGAGTCTCTACTAACCGCACACCACACGCCCATCGAAAAACACCGATATTTGAACCTTGGTTGGTAGAGATTCATATTTAGTCTAGAAGCAGGACAGAATTATTAACCCCAATATACAAAGCAACTCACGATAATACAATTCAATCGTTATTCGCATGATTCAATACCTTCTCTAATAAGCATCAATGAAATGACCTTTGTAAAGAATGCTTGTTTCTAGTTTTTTCCAAAAGAACTAAAGACTGATTTGAGGATGGAAGAAGACTGAACTAAGGGGCGTCAAATCCCTTAAAGTATGCCCACATCACTAATGCAGGCAATACCCAATTACGGGTTTATATGTATAATGTTCTGTTGAAAGTCGGAAAAAGACGAAACTTATATGTCCCAAACTGTACTACTAAGTATGAAGATTGCTGACCCTATCTAATCCCTTGTACTGTACTGTACTGTACAAAACTTATAACATTAATCTTTTCCATTTCTTCTGTGTCTGGGTGGGATTGGAAATAAAACTCATGACTGAACCGAATAGATTAACACAGAAGTTCAAGATACAGTTGCGAATAAAAATTTCGTTACACATTAGGTTGACTCAAACAATTATTTAATCCTTGTTTTCACTGACCTTCATGAATATCTTGTTTTGATAAGTGAGAAACTGTCTGCAATACATTGAAGCCTGCTGCTACACTGAGTCAAAGGAATTCAATCTAGCTCACTACACTAGAGGGAAACACTCACTTGCTTCTCCAATCACCCCCTTGTGTATCCAAACTTCTGGCTGCAACTATACAGAAACGAACGCATTTTGTAAGATGTGGCAACAATGCAGTCCTATCTATCATGGCATATAGATAGAGACTATACAGAAAATAAAATCATGAATAAGGTGATAGCAATGACCAACACAATGACCTCATGTATTGTTTAGGAAGCCATAAAGGGGATAATATTATGCTCTCTTGTGGTCAAATTAGAGGGCTACTAATTGCTCCAAACTGTGCTACAAAACTGATCCACTACACAAATAGTGAGTTCGCCTATTTTCTGGAATAGACTGGAAGATTTCGTAGCCTCGTAAC
Organism: Petrolisthes cinctipes; assembly: GCA_033782935.1. Classification (NCBI taxonomy): domain Eukaryota; kingdom Metazoa; phylum Arthropoda; class Malacostraca; order Decapoda; family Porcellanidae; genus Petrolisthes; species Petrolisthes cinctipes. The sequence continues at coordinate 9,628 of JAWQEG010000640.1, forward strand.
ATCATCTATTCTAGCCCATGCATGAACTTTCTCCCACATCATGGCCCATCATCTTGCCACTACATTGGAACAGCTTGAAGTTGCTCAGATAAAACAACCACTTGCATAGATAGCCACACTTGAGTCACGTCCATTACCACCAGAGGTCACCGTAATCACATGGCTTGTTTGTAGACTTCAGGATTACTTTTCAATAAGCAACAAGGATCTCGTGGGAACTCAAGGCAGGCTTATATCTACAGTCAATATTATATGGATGATGAAAACTTTACACGTATATACTACACGACAGGCCAAGCGATTCCACTGATCTCTGGTGGGAGGGGAGTTGACTTTAATTAATCTTAGAGAATGTACCGAATATATTGCTCAGTATTGTACATACATACCTACTGATCACAATGGAGTCCAGCTACTATACCACGTCTTTTAATATCGAACTGTTTGAAGCACCTTCCCTTCTTCCGTGCCACCTTTCTCCCCCACCCCTTCAAAAAAAAAAAAAAAAAAAAAAAAAAAAAAAAAAAAACCTTCCGTGCCACCTTTCTCCCCCCCCTTAAAAAAAAAAAAAAAAAAAAAAAACAGTAAATAATCGTAATAGCAATAATCCCACCTATTAATGCTTAAATGATTTCAACGGCAGAACAGCTATTATTGAAAGAAGCTCCAGGCTAGAGAAAGTGAGTGTTGTTACGTCTGTACCCTGCCATCCATAATGTTGCCAATGGCTTTCATAACACACATTTATTTTGGACATATAAATCCATCAAAACTGGCTAACGATGCCTCTCGGAGCGCCTCCACTCGTATGGGCTACACGTGTCCGAAAACACTAACCAGCGAACGATTCATTGTGAAACTTGTTATGCCCCTTCATTCGTCTCTCTCTCTCTCTCTCTCTCTCTCTCTCTCTCTCTCTCTCTCTCTCAGCCATCGTCTATTTATTGCTCCTCTTAACTTGTCATGCAATGTTTGCCCAAGTCGATATCTAATGCTCACTCTTTAGCCACGCTCACACGAATTACACCAGCCATTCTCGGACTACGATTGGTCAGATCAATACTAACTTACTTTTAACATTTTCTCATTTGGCAATAATGGGTTTTTGTTCGGCGAGTCAGTCTCCTATCTTCACATCAAACTACAACATTATAATCCTCATCTCTAAACGAATTACAGTTGTTTTTGTCAGTGCTTCATATTCTCTGATCAACTGCCTTCTCAGTGCACGCCACTCGTGCACAGATTACTCACATGTGCACCATGCTAACCTTAATTGTCGTGCACGGATAATCCCAAGGCAGTTTCTAAGAATTTTGGTATGATGAACACTATATGGGATACACTCTTGAGATGGAATTGGACGGCTACTGATTCCTCTAAAGTTTCTAATCTATGCCAGTAAACAGATCTCCTATCAGCAACACTACATGATTTCGTCTGTTTCCTAGAATGGTTAGGGAACATCAGTAGCCCTCCAGTTCACCAACAGGAGGACCCTGTGATCATGTATGAAAATGGAGGTTTCTGATTCCTCCTGACTATGCCACGAAACAAGCTCCTTCCAGATAGGTGGTGTTTCGTGGCAATATTTGAAGCACTCATTTACCTCCAATTTTCTGACTACATCACAGTCCCGTGATAATCAATACATTCGAAGACTATATACATTTGCATACAGTTTCAGCAAATAAGAAATAATTGAAGACTGGAGCACCGAAATGAGAAACTTATTATGACGTACTGATCCGGGCAGATGAAGGGAGAAACACTTGGACAACATCGATTTTAATTATTGTCTATTTCTTTCAGGGTCATGTGGCTGTGGGAGATACAGTGTTGGGAATATATAATAAATCACCATGAGGAAAATCACCTTTACATACTCTGTCTGCCTCACATTTATAATTATTCTGTCATATGGTGGCGAGGGATAGAGTGTTAATAAGGGGTATTACACTTTAGGTACATACATACATTGGAGCGCATTGATTCCTCCAAAGTACGCCAGGAACCAGGACCAGATGAGCAAAATATAATGGTGTCCTGTTGCCTGGATTGTTTTGGATGAATCAGTTACACCACATTTACCAACATTGTACTATCCCCCTTAAAAGCATTCATCAGTAAATCACGATAAGGGATTAATCACCTTCTTATACCAGTCAAGGCTTCTATACTGACAATCGCTGCTTACGTGTAATGAATGGCTGAGGCAGTGTTTCCCCTTCATGTGCTAAAAACTGTACTTCTAAATCAAACTGTACACTTCTTCACGTATGAGATATTTGCTGGATGTACAGTCACGGTCAAAAGTCCTGCATCGAGTGCTTGAAATTGAGCCGTGAGAGTAAATCTTATAAACCAGTATTACAGAGACCAGCAGCCAAAGGTTCACACACTTTTTCGAGTCCTTTTCATTCGAAGATGTTTCAGGACTATTAACCATGACTGTACAGTACAATATGTCCCCTTTCTATTCCTACAACGTATTCATGGCACGAAAGCAAATGTATTATATTTTATCCTCACGTATGAGATAACTGTTTTAAGAGGGATAATTTTAGTATAATCCTTTTAAAAAAATCCTGCAACTCCTTCACTACACGAAAACAAACATGTATCGTATGCAGTACTTTATTCTATACGTTCAACAGACTTCCCAAACTCACTCTACCAGCTACATTTCACGTGTACCTTTTCCCCTTAAATTTCCAGCTCGCCATTTTCACCTTTGCCAACACGTCATAATGATCAAAACCCGTTACCATTCCTCTCCCTGCTTTAGTGCCCATTTGTTCTCCAATCCATTAATTATGCAGTCTATCAGCGCATTCTCCTCCTTATCTCCCTCACGCCTATATGACGAGCTCAGCTATGAATTTGCCGAGGCTAAAATGAATATTGGTCTGATATATTATACCTCCTACACAAATACTCATTACCAAGTCTCTTGTTATATACAGTGCTACATTTTGTTCCCTCGCTATTTATCTATGTAACAGCTATGCATAAAAAAACTGTTAATATGTTTGTTTACATTGTTTTAGAGTTAATTTTAATCCCTGTCAGCAATTATATAATGCAAACGGGACTATTATATCCATTACTGCCAATATTTACCTACAAAATGCCCTACTACGTTATTATAATTATATAGGAACCAGCTGCATTGTTTTCCTCACATTTTACTGACTCACCAGAAAACACTACAGAAGTGGAAACAAATTGAGTTTATTGTACAGTATGAAACAGTCGATACTAATTACCGTACTATAAATGTAACAATTAACCAGTAGAAGTCAGCAGTGAAGTATAAAACAACAACAACAACAATAACATCATCATCATCATCAACACACCTGTAGCGACTGTATGTACACCTGCCTAGATAAGTTAAGTATTAAGACCATTTTTTCAGAGTGGAGAATAATACAGTCTTGTTACAAGTTCGAACAACATTATGATCCTAAATGCTACATGAGTTAATTGGATAATCAATCGCCTATCCATCCCGTCATATGATCTTTTAAATTCTTCTGCTAACACAAGAGTATTTAAATGGTACGCTGAGGCCAATGTACAACTCATTAGCCTCACCTCCTCTACCCCTCCCAGCCTCAACAAGTGGTAATCACTCACTCGGCACGCATCCAAATTTCCCTCTTTAATATCTTTATCGCTTTTCCTGCTCTCTACCTCATCATTATGGACGCGGCAAGGGATTAGGATTACCAGGCTGGTGGTGCCCTGGGGACTCCTGCCACCCTCTCCACCACCATCTCCATCTCCACCACCACCACCACCACCACCACTTCCACTACCACTGCAACTACCATCACCACCACCACTACTTCCAGTACCTCTACCACCACCACTACCACGACCACCACCACCACCATTATCATCACTTCCACTACCACTATCACCACCATCACTACCACTTTGTAATCCACACTGTAACACTTGCACTTGTTTGTACACCTATAGGCTATATATACAACAGGGTGGATTCAAAATTTTGCCTTTCGTCTCATCATCTCATCCCTTCTTACTGATTCACTATTCTCTCTCTCTCTCTCTCTCTCTCTCTCTCTCTCTCTCTCTCTCTCTCTCTCTCTTCGCTGTAAAGTTGGATCACTCTTTCACTCTCTTCTCTATGGTTATTATTCTAGACAGTTCTGAACTCTTTCACTGTGTGCTCTCCCCCCCCCCCTCCCCACCGCAGGAGAGCATACAATACTCAGCCCCCTAATGCAGAAATGTACCGTATTCTCAATCTTAAATCTACACAACTGATCAACTCTAGAATAATACTCATATATTGTCAACCAATTGCAAGGACATTGAAAAGGCTTACTTCCTTTAGTCCCCTCCTTCCTCAATATAGTACAAATCCCGAGGTTAGTGTTGCAGTATGCGAATAGTTTTCATAATCTATACATACATACATACATATTATGACGGTGGATCTGAAGTCTGTTTAGAGTTCCCACGAGAGTGAAGGTATTTCATGTGAATTGTATCCGAGCACATACCGCCTGACTGGGAACCGAAGGAGTGTAATTAAATACTACACGTAGGCTGCTGCTGATTCCTTCAAACTATTCAAAGAAAAATGAATATGCCACTCGTATACTGAGGCACTAGTCTGTTTCCAGTCAGGTTTAGAGGGATCTGTAGTAGTTTAATTTGACCACAGCAAAGCACCCCTTTATAATGTGCTCCAGACAGGAGAGATAAATATATAAATACGTAAGTTGACAGATACAAGGACATACCGTACATAAAGCCAGACAGACAGACAGACAAATAGACCGATAGAGATAGAATAGTTGACAAACAGACAAGTAGAAAAAGACAGATATAATTCATAATGTTAACAAACTGAGAGGGATATGATGATAGACAGACGGACAGGTACATAATGATAAATAGACAGGGACATAATTGAGAGACAAACATACTTGCAGGGACATACTATATAGGAGGCAAGCAGACACAGAAATAATGGGACACGAACAGATATACAGGAACATAACGTTAGACTGAGAAACTAGTGTATAAATAAGAAAGAAGTGGACCCAAGAGGCGAAGCTGAAAGTGAGAGTGATGATGTAAATTGAGCAGGTGGAGATAGGAAGGGAAAAAAATGGGTGTGTAACATTGTGATGAGGGAATGCATGGAAGGGAGGGAAAGGGAGAAATCAAAATAATAAAATGGAGTTGTAGGTAAGTTTGAATGTTTTTACTTACATTTGAAAGAATAGAACAGCCAAGAAATAAGTAGATAGATATAAATATGGGTAAACAGACAGCTAGCTAGACAGATAGATGGATAGATAGATAGATTGATAGGTAAGGAGATAACGAGACAGTGTAATCGACTGACATATTGGTTTGATATACAGAGAGAGAGAGAGAGAGAGAGAGAGAGAGAGAGAGAGAGAGAGAACACGGGGGTGAGTGAGGGAGGTGTGGGCAGCAAGAGGGTGTAAGAAGGTTTGAGTGATGTGGAGAGATTACACATTCCATGGCTGCTTTATGTTGAGGTGTGTCCCGCGATTGCATACCTAATTGAAAAATACCCCACGTGTTGCTAGAGAGAGAGAGAGAGAGAGAGAGAGAGAGAGAGAGAGAGAGAGAGAGAGAGAGAGAGAGAGAGAGAGAGAGAGTACTGAGGTGGTATGATGAGACAGAAAGAAGGGTGAGGAAACGGTTTAGGAAGTTTGGAGAATGGGTTGGAGGGGTGAGTTTTAAATTGAAGGAAAAATCTGATTGAAGGCATGGATTATGATGATTGGGAAGAGGATTGGGAGAAAGCCTTAGGGGCAGGCTGGGGAGAGGGTTGTTGGCGAGTAGGAGGGCATGCAGGAAGGCTACTGATTCCTCCTAAGTATACGAGGAAACAGATTAGCCTCTTCCTTCAACTGGTGGGTGATCTGTATGGTAGCATATTGGGAGGAGACAGCAGCACCCCAATTCGACCAGGAGTGAGCTAGGGATAGATACTAGGAATGACTTGAGATGGAAGGTAATAATCTACCCTTGTGTGGGATGGGGTGACAATTCGAAACAAGGACGGAAGGAGCTGGGACAGAGTCTGGGCCACGTGGAGTGAGAGGACTGGGGAAAAGATTGCCAAGATTTGAAGAAAGAGCTGGGTAGAGGTTTGGGAGAATGGGTAATACAATAATACTCGGGGAGAGGACTAAAAGATAGAGGGAAAGCAAGAGAGGGAGGATAAATCATAGACGTGAGATGGGATGAAGACTATAAAGGTGAGGTAGAGGAGGGACACAGTGAAATGATGGAAAAGGGAATGGAGGGATAGAAAGGAAGGGAGAGGATCTCTTAAGGTGAAGCAAAGAGAAAGTAATAGTAACAGAAAGTAATATACTGAACTAGAAGGGGAGCTATGAGATGCGCAGCAAGACGCAGCAACGATCTTAAAATATCGGAGTAGCCTATATATATATATATATATATATATATATATATATATATATATATATATATATATATATATATATATATATATATATATATATATATATATATATATATATATATATATATACAGTATATATATATAAGAACATATTAACCTCATCGACATTAACCCTTACTCAAAAGCCATCAACTTTTCCATTTTCAGCTTGTAATAAATCCCTAACCTTCTCTGTTGTCTCCTTAGCATAGTGGTCAATGTGCTTGCCTTTCAAATTAAGAGATCATGGGGTTTGTCCTCCAAGCGGGGATGGGGACGGATGGGCAGTCCCCTCACACTCAGTGCCTCTATGAGCAGCAGTAAAAATAGAAAAATCAGTGGGTGGTGAATGCCCGGCCCAAACAGACATCCGATCTGAAGCAATAAATAAGATGTATGGGTAGTGACGGTCGCAACACACACACATCTGATTTTAACTCATCCATCAATGGGCAGTGAAGATGCTACTTATGAAGGATTGGTTTCAGGAAGAACATCAGGAAGTAAAGCCATCTACCAGAACCATGTCAACCCCATCAAACCCCATAAAAGGGGGAAAATGAGTAAACAGAAAAAAAAGAATGAGTCACCCTCTAACATGCAAAGTTTACACATAACAAAATCTATATAGCCTAATATAGGATAGTTCATAAATATTTGATTAGGTATTGAATAATATATATGGGTAAAGAAATCAGATAAGAGCGAGTAATTTCTTTCCACTTCAGCCAATTTCAGCGATGGATTAAAATGGGTCACCTGATTCAATGCAATAACCAGTACAACAAATATCTCCTCTATTCTGTATAAGACAATGACATAAATAAGAGAAGGAAAAAATTGCCTTGAGGCGACTGTATGTACTGTTCCTGCCATCCTGGTTGCATGACTTTCCAACCAGACAGCCCCTTGACGGATGCAAATGTTTGAACTCCAATACCGTAGTCATCAGTTTCAACTTGTACCCTTGGCCTCCTCCTCCTCCTCCTCACCCTCGTTCTCCTCTTTTCTTTTCAGGCCTCCCCTTCTCTCTTCAGGCCTTATTTTACTTGGACTCATTATCTTGTTAATTTTCATTTTTTCCTCTTAAATAAAGCTGTCTGTCTCTAGAAAATGATGGACGTGTCTTTGGGTTACATGATCTAATTATCCACTCGAACATTATAGTACTAGGTTCATCCGATGCCCATTGGATTCTGTTAATCATCAAATAGTAAATTGCTAAATTGCTGAGTACCTACATAAAAAAATCCGAACATCAATGACATGTAGCCTATATTTCACTACTTACAGATACGCAGAGATGACATGGTTCGGAATGTTCTTCAAATCTTCTACTATTTCCCATCACCTGTACTATGATGCACAAAACTTCATTCCTTCAGCCAACCACAATATGACTAAACTCTCTGTGTGGTAAAAATGGGAAAACACAGTTCGTCATCTATCACCTACTCCTTATTAGTCGTTCGAACCACAGTTATATCAGGTATATTGTGACTGGTTGAGGGAACGAACTTTTGTACACCATAGTACGTCTCTGACCGCGTAGTCCCATTCCAATCTCGACCCCTCCCTTTCCTACTCGTCATGCCTCCACCATCCCAACATGTTTCGCGTCATGCCCTGTGGCCAGTTTTGATTGAGGGATATTCAGATTTGCTTGCACGCAGCCCACGTCTCGAGTGTTGCTGTGTGTGTGTGTGTGTGTGTGTGTGTGTGTGTGTGTGTGTGTGTGTTTTTGTGTGTGTGTGTGTGTGTGTGTGTGTGTGAGAGAGAGGGGGGAGGGGGGTTAAAAATGAAACAAATGTCATCTTGCTTATATCTAGTTCAAGCCAATACTACTAATTATTTTTTCATATGACTCCATTAACTCAGTATAATTATCTCATAAAAGGTTAGATTCTAAATCACATTTCATTATCACGATGATGAGAAATGGTTTTTACTGCTTTTATTGTAGAATTATCCACTACATTCGCTTTTCACTCGTCTGGACAAGTGTCGTTGGAATATGTGGCAAATCTGGCTGAGTTTGAAAGATGCCACCACAATATTAAGTTAGCTTTATTCCAAGCCTGGGATTCAGAAGCTGTTAACAGGATATATTTGCGCATTTTGGATATTCACATTTTAAATATAACATCCAGAGAGAGGGGAGCAAAGGTTAGTGTATATAGACAAACACACAGACAGACAAACAAACAGACAGACAGACAGATTAAGTGTCATTTATGATACAGTGCCGAAGAGTGTTAGTGTCGTCGAGCACATGAGGTAGTGTACATACAACACGTTCGATCCCATCCTGTACCCAGTGGCACTTGTCCCATACATGCACACAATAGCTCTAGACATCTTCAAGGCTTTTGATAGAGTATGGCACCGATCCTTGGTATTCAAGCTTCCTAACTATGGTCTTACATCACTGGCCCCACTTATTTCCTCATATCTCAACAACAGAAAAATCCGTGTTATGATAGAAGGTATTTTTTCAACATTCCATTCCATTAATGCTGGCGTCCCTCAGGGATCAGTCTTGGCCCCAACTTTGTTCCTTATACACATTAATGATCTCTTAAATGTCACCCGCAACCCTATCCACTCTTATGCTGATGACTCAACACTTCATAGTTCATTCACACTTATTCTACCATTCGTAAAAACTGATGTCCTAAACTTCAAAGTTAACACTGCAATCTCTTTAAATCAGGACTTATCCATAATCAACGAATAGGGACACACAAATTTGGTCTCTTTTAATGCTAATAAAACTCAATACATTCAATTTTCCAATAGACAAATCCCTTCTGAATAATACAAATATTCCCTTATCTTGAAGTATTAATATCCTTAGTGTATCCCTCAGTGCTAACCTCAGTTGGACATCCTATATTCATTAAATTGCTAAAAAGGCCTCGCAAAAGTTAGGTCTTCTTTACAGAGTTCGTGAATTTTTCACTGACGAGCAGTTAGCTGTAATTTATAAGAGTCATGTTCGTTCTCAGATGGAATACTGCTAGCCACTATGGAGTGGATGTGGGGAGGTGGCACTTAGGCAATTAGATAAAATTTAAACTAAAGCTGTACGAATCATCCCTCCCTTACTCATCCGAAGAAATGTTGCATCCCTTGCCTTATTTTATTGATATTATCATGGTAAATGTTCGGGTGAGCTTGCCCTAATGGTGCCACATCATCACATCTTTCCCCGTGGTACCAGGTCAGCTGCTAGAGCCCATCACTTTGCAATCTCTCCTCCCCAATGTAGAACTACTGCTTTTCAGAATTCATTTATTCCCAGAACCACATCGTTATGGATTGCACTTCCTTAAAACTGCTTTCCACCAGTTTTTAATCTCCAGTCATTTAAATCCAACTGTTACAGATATTATATGAATGAAGGATGCCAATAGGCACATGGACTTTGTTTTCATTGATTTTGTTTTTCCTTCCTCCTTTTTGATTCAATAAAAACATTCACTGTCCCAAATATTGACAAAGAGCTGCTAATGTCTTCTTTTGCGGGCTTACGTCATATGTTTTTGAAGCAGTTGAGTATGTTTCACATAGATTAGACAATCAAGCATGATCAACAGGAAGAGATAAGAAACAAAAAAGAATAAAGTTATTTGTCAATTGTAAAGCTCAAATGAAGGCTATATATTAGATTATTTGGCAAAATTGTTGCATAATAATATTTAAGTAATTGTTATGAAAAAACCTCAGGGGAATCAATGTAACCTTTATAAAGCAGGTTTGTCAAAGCAGTCCACGGGATGAAAAATGAAATCGAACCGGTCATTTGCCTGATGTAGGATATCCTACAAACTTGGCACACGGTCCACCATTATTGCTCTGCTTGGTAAATCAACAGATGGATCCAGACCTCAGTCTAATATATGTTTACTATTCAATATCATTATTTTGTTTGAGTGATAACAGTTACACATTAATTATTAAACATATAGAAACAATGAAATTTTGTTGACATTGTGAATACTATTCTTGTATTGGAGATCTCTGGCCAAAGGTTACCTATAGCAAATAATTTCACTTGGTTTATCCGACTGGACTCCGAGCCAATCATTCTTTCCATTAGACAGGCCGGATTTCATTTATTGGCTGGATCTTGCACTAGTGTGATGCCCCATTTCGTCCCGTAACTAATTTCTCCCTCAAGGCCACACAATGCCTTTATCCATACACTGTGCCCTTTTCCACACTCTCCCTCAAGGCCACACAATGCCTTTATCCACACCCTGTCCTTTTCCACACTCTCCCTCAAGGCCACACAATGCCTTTATCCACACACTGTTCCCTTTTCCACACTCTACCGCTTGTACTCATGACAATACCTTAACATGTGTCACATATCCACATTCTGACACATGTCAACACATCGATATATGTGTAAATTTTACCTATCGTCTATCTGACCAGTGTCCAATAACAGCATTAACTTTTCAGTAGTAATAAACTGTAAAACATTTAGCATTTTTTCGAAACTGAATGAAGAAGAGTTTCATCTAAAAACATATTTTTTCTTTTAAATCAGCAAATTATTCAAGAATATTTTTGATGAACAGGATCTATAGGTTGAAGAATACAAGATTTTTAAGGGGAAATAATGATAGAATTTCTAGGGGAAAACTGACGACACAAGACCTTTTTGCCGAACTGAAAATACAAGTTTACTTGCATCCACTAGTCAAACTCCCCACGTCCCCCTTCAATCTACCAACACTCATTAACTCACTTATCTCATCTTTATCTTCTCTCCTGCCTACACCAAACTATCTCTCTCTCTCTCTCTCTCTCTCTCTCTCTAAAAAAAAAAATCTATATTTATCTGTCTCTAAACAATTTGAAATTATTTATACCCTTTGTTGCAACTGTTTTACAGAGATAGTTATTGTTTCGCAGATTATTGGTGGAATGTCATTTCTTTATGGCTTTTCGTTACTGATTGGTACTGAAATATAATATATAATAACAATCATAATAAAGACAATCTGCGTGAAAAAACAAGACAATGTTGTAATAAATAACTCCATCTTACAATCATAAGTTAATTAAAGTCGAAAAGTAAGGCTTTGCTTTGGCTGTCTAAAATAACATATCCCCCCATCAATACTGTCATAGCGTAATGTGTCTATACAGTAAGACGTGGTATAGATGGCATTGATAAGTTACCCGAATAGTTCAAGCAAGGACTTTTCTACTTTTGTGTTTACGCCATTTTGCTGTTGTACGTGAGATTCTTTTTCGTCACACTTACATTGATTATATTTTTTTACAAGTTGTATTTAATTTGGTCTGCCATTTAGATTGCACAGGCAGACAGACAGGCAGGTAAGCAAGGATATAGGAAGGCAGACAGGCAAGCAAAGGAGGCAGACAGACAGGCACGACAGAAGCAACATCAACAAACCAGAACCACTACCCCCCCCCCCCCCATGTACCTCACCTCTTTAATGCCCAGGAGCGGTGGGGTAGGACACACAAGATGGCGTCACTGTCACCCCGACCACCAGCCCACCCCCGCCCACACACCAACCACACCTGCCTTCACCCACCACACCTCACACCAACCCACAGTGTACAGTCAAAAGCATTTAAAGTCTGTCTGGCACCCACCACACTTCACACCAACCCACAGTGTACAGTCAAGAGCATTTAAAGTCTTTCTGTCACCCACCACACTTCATACCCATTTGACTGATCTCTAAAAAATATTTCACATAGAATCATTCGTATATATTAGAAAGTGTATCAAAGAGGAACAATTACAATAAAAAAGATCCTGCAAGAATCAGGTAAATGAATGTGAGCCATGTGTATGAATGTCATGAACCAAGTTACCTATAGAAACCAATAGCTACTCTACTGTATGTTATCATTTTCCGAGACTGTTTCATTTGAAGGAGCTGCAGTTCTAATTGCCAGTGTCCAGTTCATCAGTTTGTAAACACTCTTTGCTTATACTAATATTATTCTCGTTTATTTTTTTTATTTTTTTAGTGGTTTTCATCAGATAGAATTTACTTGATGCTGAGACTACTAGAATAGGTGGAAGTGGCTTCAGGTCCAGAGAGTTTGAGCATATATACTCTAACTTTATCTGTTTAGGTTTATTACGCATCACACATACAACAAATCACTGTCTATAATTATTCTTACAGCTTGTTTCCCTACTGTTTACATTCCATCATGGTCATTTCATAAACACGAAATCAAATCCACCTTGTATATAATAGTCGGAACCTAAAAAAATATTTGATGTCAATAGTTTGTCGATGAGTGGGTGGAACATAGATTATAATTTGCTCCTTACTGTCCACAAATACACAAAGGGTCTCTCTCTCTCTCTCTCTCTCTCTCTCTCTCTCTCTCTCTCTCTCTCTCTCTCTCTACGAACTTCAGAATTCATATACAGCAAAGCTAAAACTCATACAGTAATCTGCCATAATATAACACAGAAAAAAATAATTCTAGCAACTGGATTAGATAAAAAATGAAAAATATTGGAAAAACACAACTAGATTTGAAACAACAGAAACAAAACAGAAGAAAATGAATACTGAATGGTCAATAAACAGGCGCAAAAATCAATCGATAAAAACAATAAAGGATGTAAAAAAAAACCGGATAATAATTCACTCACTAGTCAGTAAACATTCTCAGTCAAATAGGTTGGAGTTACGAATACATGACGTAATCATATGTAGAAATTAATGCATTTTGTACACCACCTCCGTCCGGGCTCCAATTTTAAAGTCCCATACCTGAAACACTCAGTCACTATATTCACAAGCCACTGAGCCACGGAACTATACAGAATTAAGTCAGATAACATCAATAATTATGTCATGTGAAAAGCAAAAAAATTCTACAAAACGACTACATATTAAATTCAGAGGAACGAAGACCGCCCTCAGCCTGGAACACCCTGAGGAAAAAGGTGATAGAGAGGTGGGACAGCAAGCATGAAGGGTATGGAAGGAAAGGTGGGACAGTTGAAGAATAAAAATATGTCGAAGATAATGACGAGTTGAGCTATACAAAACAATCTATTTTTCTTCTTCATGTTCAGCTTTTCCCATATCTATCTATAAGGGGTCGCTGTTTCCTATCAGCAGTCTCCACCTATTTGTGTTTTGGTCATCCTGTTCTATTTCATTCTTCTCTTGCATGTCCCTCGCAATATTGTCCTTTTATCTAAGCTTCGGTCATCCTCTACCTCTTCTTCCTTCACTTCCATATTCATTATTCTTCTCCACACATGGTTCTCTTCTCTACACATAAGATGACCATACCACTGTAGTCTTCTTTGATACCTGCACCACCTTGACCATTCCTCTTATATGTTCATTCCTGATACTATCTCTTCTTGTGACTACATATATTCACCTCAGCATTCGCATTTCCCTTAAGGGTTTTGGCGCCCCTTCGGCCCCAGCCACTAGCTTTTAGTTCTTCAACTGTCCCTCTTTTCTTTCTATTAACTTCCTGCTTGCTGTCTCACCTCTCTATCACCTTTTTCTGGCGCTATATGAGCTCGCTGTTGCGGCGCCTAATAACAATCAACCAATCAATCATTCGCATTTCCCAAACTTCCAGATTCCGTTCTTGAGCTTCCTTTGTCGGCCTTGTCTCTGTTCCGTACATTTTCGCGGGTCTAACAACACTTTGTTTAGCTTCCCTTTAATCCTTACACTAATCTTATTGTAATATAGAATTCCTGTTGACTTTCTCCAATTCATCTACACACACTGTATTCTATGGCTAATTTCCGCCTCTATACTCCACCCTCCGACACCTTTAATACCAGATATTTGAAATTCTGCACTCTCTTGATATTCTTTGCATCCATTCTGACTTCTCCTTGTCTCCTGGCACCTCCCATCCACAGATATTTCATCTTAGTCCTACTTATCCTCATACCTCTATCTTCCAGGGCATGTCTCCATCTTTCCAGTTTTTGTTCCAGTCCCTCCCTGCTCAAGCAAACCATGTCACCCTGGAATAAAGCACTCTATGGAACCTCCTCTCTAACATCTACTGTCACTCTATCCATCACGAGAAATAAAAAATGTATGGGCTGAGAACCGACCCCTGATGTAGACTAGACCAACCCTCACTCCAAACTCATCTACATCCTTCAAACAGCGCTTCTTATTTGTGTGTCTGCTCCTGTACAATCCACTGTCCATTCATATTTTTAGGCTCAATTGACGTACTGTATTGTACTATGGTGCACATGTGTTCGTTCACTTAGTCATCTGTATTATGACTGATTCTCTGTGGTTCGAAAGACAAAACACAGACCGCCATCTATTGTCTGGTGTTTAGTAGTTCGAGCCACAGGTGATTTCAGTTATAATTATAGTGACTGACTGAGAAAATGAACTTTTGTGCATCATAATTCGGTTAATTTACTTCAAATCTCACGTTACCTACCTAGTGTGGCCGACCTCGTGACAACATCACTTACAAGGGAAAGTTTTGATGGTGCCAGCCACTACTTCAGAGGTTGACGAGAAGATTGACAAAGTTATGTGGGTAACGCTGGAACGTTCTTTATAATTGTTATGTGTTTGTTTAGTTTCTCTTTAGAATGTAAAGTGTGAAGTTTTCTAAGTCAAAGAGACTCGACCTGATTACTTCATCGTGAGAGATCGGTATAAAATAGTCAAGGAATAAAAGGGAAACAAAAGAGGCAAAGTACCTAAGAGTGAGAAAGGTGAAAAGAAATGTTAGGAGGAGAGAAGATGAATTAAAGATAGGGCAGGAAGGTGAGGAATGAGTAGAGGAGTAGGTAAATAAACAGAACACAGAAAACATACAGTAAAGGGAAAATAAAAAATAAATCGGTAATCTGATGTAGCCATAATAAGGACTACTGATTCTTCCACACCAAGACAGGAAATACATAATCTTAATGACTAAGTATGGGGATCTGTTTTGTAGCATAGGATAATAACCCTCCATTCTCTGACAACTTCGAATGATAACCAAGCTTATCAAAGCTCACAGGACACAGACGCATAGAACCAAAAATGAGATACTGATAATACCTCAAGCCCACACACACACACACACACACACACACACACACACACACACACACACAGAGTCAAGTTCCACCACGAAAATGAACAGATATAAAAAAACAAAAGACATCGCAGTTTTTCTCAGCATGACACACATGACAACATCTATGAGAGACAATGTGATAGAAATAAAGTAAATGTGTGAGTGTGTGTGTGTGTGTGTTGTTATTCATTCTTTTCCTTTCCATATTTTGTTCGTCAATTCTGCTTCTTTCTTCTTGATGCAATCTCTTAAGACTGTATTGAGAGTATTTTCACCTTTATTTATCATGGAGCATTTTTCAAGAGCAGATAATAATGTTGTATCCTAGGTCTTACTCTTCTTTTCGGCAAAGACATTAAGGTTAGATCATAGTAGAAAATGAGCAAAGGGAGCCAAGCAGGAAAGAAAACACAGTCACGTAAACTGAATGGGCAGTCACGATTAAATGTGAGCCATATAAAGGAGTCATATATATGGACTAATAATGGAGACCCACAGCCATAGTCTAGCATCAAATTTTAAGCCCATTCATTTAAAGAGATCACCGAACAATTAGGGGAGGCTGTGCTGAAAAAAAAAAAAAAAAAAAAAAAAAAAAATTATATATATATAAATAAATAATTAGAATAACGAAAATACAAGCTACCAGACCCAGGCCCTATATGGGAATTCCGACACAAACTTGATGCCTGATAGATTAGATTGTTACTGTCCCGTTGAAATCTTTAGGACAGAGACGTGTGTTGTTTGTGATGATAGAATGATGTATTGTAATGATGGTGGTTAGTGAAGTGTATTGTAATGATGGTGGTTAGTGAAGTGTATTGTATTGATGGTGGTTAGTGAAGTGTATTGTAATGATGGTGGTTAGTGAAGTGTATTGTAATGATGGTGGTTAGTGAAGTGTATTGTAATGATGGTGGTTAGTGAAGTGTATTGTAATGATGGTGGTTAGTGAAGTGTATTGTAATGATGGTGGTTAGTGAAGTGTATTGTAATGATGGTGGTTAGTGAAGTGTATTGTAATGGTGGTGGTTAGTGAAGTGTATTGTAATGGTGGTGGTTAGTGAAGTGTATTGTAATGGTGGTGGTTAGTGAAGTGTATTGTAATGATGGTGGTTAGTGAAGTGTATTGTAATGATGGTGGTTAGTGAAGTGTATTGTAATGATGGTGGTTAGTGAAGTGTATTGTAATGATGGTGGTTAGTGAAGTGTATTGTAATGATGGTGGTTAGTGAAGTGTATTGTAATGATGGTGGTTAGTGAAGTGTATTGTAATGGTGGTGGTTAGTGAAGTGTATTGTAATGATGGTGGTTAGTGAAGTGTATTGTAATGATGGTGGTTAGTGAAGTGTATTGTAATGATGGTGGTTAGTGAAGTGTATTGTAATGATTGTGGTTAGTGAAGTGTATTGTAATGATGGTGGTTAGTGAAGTGTATTGTAATGATGGTGGTTAGTGAAGTGTATTGTAATGATGGTGGTTAGTGAAGTGTATTGTAATGGTGGTGGTTAGTGAAGTGTATTGCAATGATGGTGGTTAGTGAAGTGTATTGTAATGATGGTGGTTAGTGAAGTGTATTGTAATGATGGTGGTTAGTGAAGTGTATTGTAATGATGGTGGTTAGTGAAGTGTATTGTAATGATGGTGGTTAGTGAAGTGTATTGTAATGATGGTGGTTAGTGAAGTGTATTGTAATGATGGTGGTTAGTGAAGTGTATTGTAATGATGGTGGTTAGTGAAGTGTATTGTAATGATGGTGGTTAGTGAAGTGTATTGTAATGATGGTGGTTAGTGAAGTGTATTGTAATGATGGT
Source organism: Petrolisthes cinctipes (assembly GCA_033782935.1). NCBI lineage: Eukaryota > Metazoa > Arthropoda > Malacostraca > Decapoda > Porcellanidae > Petrolisthes > Petrolisthes cinctipes. Next base: position 27,034 of record JAWQEG010000640.1, read on the forward strand.
GGTTAGTGAAGTGTATTGTAATGGTGGTGGTTAGTGAAGTGTATTGAAATGATGGTGGTTAGTGAAGTGTATTGTAATGATTGTGGTTAGTGAAGTGTATTGTAATGATGGTGGTTAGTGAAGTGTATTGTATTGATGGTGGTTAGTGAAGTGTATTGTAATGATGGTGGTTAGTGAAGTGTATTGTAATGATGGTGGTTAGTGAAGTGTATTGTAATGATGGTGGTTAGTGAAGTGTATTGTAATGATGGTGGTTAGTGAAGTGTATTGTAATGATGGTGGTTAGTGAAGTGTATTGTAATGATGGTGGTTAGTGAAGTGTATTGTAATGGTGGTGGTTAGTGAAGTGTATTGTAATGGTGGTGGTTAGTGAAGTGTATTGTAATGGTGGTGGTTAGTGAAGTGTATTGTAATGATGGTGGTTAGTGAAGTGTATTGTAATGATGGTGGTTAGTGAAGTGTATTGTAATGATGGTGGTTAGTGAAGTGTATTGTAATGATGGTGGTTAGTGAAGTGTATTGTAATGATGGTGGTTAGTGAAGTGTATTGTAATGATGGTGGTTAGTGAAGTGTATTGTAATGGTGGTGGTTAGTGAAGTGTATTGTAATGATGGTGGTTAGTGAAGTGTATTGTAATGATGGTGGTTAGTGAAGTGTATTGTAATGATGGTGGTTAGTGAAGTGTATTGTAATGATTGTGGTTAGTGAAGTGTATTGTAATGATGGTGGTTAGTGAAGTGTATTGTAATGATGGTGGTTAGTGAAGTGTATTGTAATGATGGTGGTTAGTGAAGTGTATTGTAATGGTGGTGGTTAGTGAAGTGTATTGCAATGATGGTGGTTAGTGAAGTGTATTGTAATGATGGTGGTTAGTGAAGTGTATTGTAATGATGGTGGTTAGTGAAGTGTATTGTAATGATGGTGGTTAGTGAAGTGTATTGTAATGATGGTGGTTAGTGAAGTGTATTGTAATGATGGTGGTTAGTGAAGTGTATTGTAATGATGGTGGTTAGTGAAGTGTATTGTAATGATGGTGGTTAGTGAAGTGTATTGTAATGATGGTGGTTAGTGAAGTGTATTGTAATGATGGTGGTTAGTGAAGTGTATTGTAATGATGGTGGTTAGTGAAGTGTATTGTAATGGTGGTGGTTAGTGAAGTGTATTGAAATGATGGTGGTTAGTGAAGTGTATTGTAATGATTGTGGTTAGTGAAGTGTATTGTAATGATGGTGGTTAGTGAAGTGTATTGTAATGGTGGTGGTTAGTGAAGTGTATTGTAATGGTGGTGGTTAGTGAAGTGTATTGTAATGATGGTGGTTAGTGAAGTGTATTGTATTGATGGTGGTTAGTGAAGTGTATTGTAATGATGGTGGTTAGTGAAGTGTATTGTAATGATGGTGGTTAGTGAAGTGTATTGTATTGATGGTGGTTAGTGAAGTGTATTGTATTGATGGTGGTTAGTGAAGTGTATTGTAATGATGGTGGTTAGTGAAGTGTATTGTAATGGTGGTGGTTAGTGAAATGTATTGTTAAGTTAAGTGCTCGATAATTCCAGTTATTAGGTAAGATACTAGAGTTACATATACTACTAAAAGCAAACACATATAGTTTCTTTTTATGACATACCACGAAGGAAAGAATTTAGCAATAATAGGCTGACCTTTTGTCACACACATGCATGCAGGCATCTCAAAAACCTTTGCAAATTGAGCACACCTCCATAGCAGACTTCTAGCTTTGAATATGATAAATATATTATACTTTATGCTTTGCATTGTTTTCCATTGACATTTTGTATTTACTGTCTACAACCACAACTAAGATTTGCATGATGAGGATTAAAGGAAACACACCTGTTTGATATCTTCAACTCAAAAGTATACAAAGGGTTCGAGAGATCCAAAATGAAGTCCAATTTTGCTCGAAATGCGAAACACATTGTGTTTGAAAGAGTAAAAGTCGTAGTAGTGACGGCGGTAGAGTGTTGTTGGGTCGACCACTTGTGTATGTGAAAGACCGAGATTACCGGTTAACTCTTGTATTAGGAAATTGGATAGATAAGAGGTGAGATTGAGTAGCTTGGGGAATATGGCATATATTCCTGAGGGGAGAAAACGTACAGTAAAAGAGTTTAGAATGGTTTTACCCAGTATAACAACGATAGAAGAGAGAATGATGCAACTATACGTTGAAAAGAGAGAGATATTACAATGGTAGGAGGAAGGAGGTTGAGATGACAGGATTCAAACTTTACCCAGGAGTGTTTTAGAAGTTGAGCCTCTCCATACATGAGAGGCGAACCCCGTACAGAGGCGGATAAGACTCCTATACAAAGACAGCAACTGTGTGAGCTCAAACATTTCACTGAATCTGCGCAGCACAATTAACTTTTTTGAATCGGGGTTTGCTCAAGAGGTAATAATGATAAGCTCTCCAAGATTTATTGTGCGAGAAAACACAGTTGAGAGAAGAAGAAAGATTAATTTGTGTGTCTCTACAGGAGACACTAATTTGTAAAATTCGAGTGAATTGAAAGATGAAAAATCTTTGTTTTGGAATCACTGAAAACCACAAGGCTTTTTCTGCCCCAGTCAGAGATGAAGGATAGATCAGACGCCATGAGGCTTCCTACTTGATCATCATTATGCTATTGTGAGAAGCTTTGGGGGTAATAGGTTTTCAAACCTGGTGTAGTATAGGGTGGAGTCATGGGCTTATTATATCCGTAAGTAGGGTAAGAAGTGCAGCTAAGATTACCGATGAAAAGAAGAAGAGTAGGTGATAAGAGAGGGCCGTGAGCAGCCTGGCATATCAGTGTGCTCATGTGTGAGAATGTAGCTATGTATGTTGGTGTGCTTGCTCGTGTGTGGGTGTGTTTATATGTGCGTGTGTGCTCAACTCCCAGGGTGTGTTGCGTCGGTTAATAACCAGATACCCAGCACCGCCACATTCTTACGTTACGATTTAAACATCTTCGGCCATCATTTTCTGCGGTCTTCCCATCTCAGTTTCGCGTACCCAGAGGCTATCAAACTGCCCATTAATTGTACGACTAGAAAATCCTCTGATGCCACATTTTTTTTCTCCGTCTTTCTCTGCTGCCTGCTTCTTCTGTCTACCTCTGTCTTCCTCCCCCCTCCTCCCATCCCCGTGGCTCGTAGATCTACTCTCGTGTGATTTTTTCCGAATAAGTGAGACGGACCTTCTGGCTCGCGTGACTAGCCGGCCGATTGACTCTTAATATTACGACTGGTAAACACAGCAGGGAGGCCCCCGGGATGCCCTCTCACACACTTCACTTTATCGACACAGCATTTACGACTTCGGGGGTTCCTGCCGTCGTGATGGCGGTGGTCGTCCATCAGGGCCCCTTGGGTCATGGTCCAGTGCGCATGTGCAGTCAATACAGTGGCCCCTGACTTTAAGTTTTACCTTATATTATGGCTAATTGGAGCTTTTATCCTTCATCCCCTTCCTCCACTGCCTCGATCCTCTCTTCTCTTAGCCCCTCCTCTATCTCATTGCATCCTTCCTCTCCTTTCTTGAGTTCCCTCCCGGCTCTATCCCTCTCTACCCCCTGTTCCTCAGACGATGCTGTATTATAAAGGGTCTTGTCCTGGAAGCTGATTGGAGGAGGACGCCACGATCTTCGCTTAAAGTGGGCAGGGTAAGAGTGGCTTCATCAGGGTGTGTACGTGAACATACAAGTGATGGTGTTCTTATTCTGGCTTGCCAAGCTTCACTTTACTTGTTCACTCTTACTCCAATAATAATTAAATGATAATACATTGTCTTCTTCTATCTATAAATTTCTGTTCATATTTATATATTCTTGATATATATATATATATATATATATATATATATATATATATATATATATATATATATATATATATATATATATATATATATATATATATATATTTATATATATTTTTTTTTTTTTTTTTTTTTTTTTTTGTGGGAAGATGTTAGTTCCCAAATTATGATTAGTTTTGTATAAGTATTGCCATTGATAATTAAGTAGATTTATCAGTATTAGTTATATAAATGTAGTGACCGTCATTACATAGGTGCTTGCATAATCTTAATGATGTCATATTATTGTTATTAATCTCACAGCAGCCTCTACGAGAGAATGATGGAAATGACAACTACCGGTACTTAATGCCTCCCTCATCTTATTTCATAGAAATAAATAAATTGATTATCGACAAATAATGATATGATCCCTAAAATGATAAATGTACAGCAAGCAAAAAAAAAAAAAAAAAAAATATATATATAATTATATATATATATATATATCTACGAGTCGAAATGCAAAAAGTAACTTGGAAGCGTGGGTACTCTAAGTAAACATTCCCTAACAGAACACACTGGTAAATTTTTCTAAAAGCATAGTAAAAACACGTTAACGATGTATGCATCCTTCAAACATTGTCATTTAGTTTGAGTGTAAGTAAACTATCAATTACTACAAAAAGAAAAAACTTAGCCTTTGCCACAACATAATTATCACGAGAAGGAAATGAAATAGTGATCTTAGAGATAATTCTGAAAAAGATATATAAGGTTGGCTCAATTGAAAATATTACTTTGTTGTATAGCCTATACGTTAATGTATGTTTCAACGATTTCGATAATTCCATGACATGAACATCAGCCATTACTTATAACAAAATATTATTAGGGAAAAAATGCAATATATAATGTACATTAGATATATAGCTGAGTGATTAACGTACTTACTGAGGCTCAGGTGTTCGGACCCACGAAGTAAAGGGGCTGAAACAAAAAAGATATATTAGATTTCAGTAGCTAAATGTATTACAAAAGTTCCCCTCACTGTTACATACCATTTTAGTTGCAATTACCAAACCCTAATGTCCCTGTATGTACTGAACACATACATTCCTCCTTCAAGTGTACTGGGGTAATATAAATGAGTCTGAACACATACATTCCTCCTTCAAGTGTACTGAGGTAAATGAGTCTAAACAGGTTGAGAATTATTAGCTTCGGCTGTAGAGTATTTAGCGTAGCCTAATGCATTATCTGTTGAAGGTCCTCAAGTTCGTATTCCTGTCCGTTTCATCCTCAATAAAAGTTTCATCGTTGTGGTTATTATGATATTTACCCAAGGCAAGTTTTTAAATTGAGTACGGTATCTTAGTATGCAAGTGTGTATAGCGTGCACATCTGGAAATCATAATGAATATCTCTACGTTATTCAGAAAACTTCTCCACGATCAAAACACTGTCAATATTCTCTCCTGTTGCCAGTATATTTACCGCCTTCATTGCCAGCCAGACACATGAGAACTAATGAAGCATCTGTTGTCAGGTTTGTTATCGAGTATGTTATTGTCTCATTTTCATTGCAAGACACACTATTACCTAAATCCTCCAACACTGGCCAATGAGGAAGTGTTAAGAAGGGAAGCGGGAGTCTCTTGTTAGTGAATTGGATGACTACTGATTCATACAAACTATGTCAGCACACAGATGACCCCAACGTTACTAATAGGGGATCTGTTTCGATGCATAATTTTGAGAAAACAGTATGGGTGCAATTTGCCGTCAAGTGAGTTTCTATCCCTTTAACTTCTTCTATACCTGCACCAAGGGAACTCTGTTGTCATCAGTTTGGAGTGGGGAAGTGCATAACATTTTCACTTTATGACGGATACGTAGTTCCAGGGGCAGGGGGGGTAGGGAGGGGGTCCCCCGTGACGTCACTGGGTCTTAATGTATATCATAATATTCACCTTAATGCCGTCCCTTCACGCCGCGGACATGGAACACGCAATTGGCCCGACTCAAACAGCATGATAACACCCGACCAAGCGAGTATTTTCATGTCAACGTCTGGTTCTTTCCATTGCAAATATTCTTGAATATTATCAGAAGGGTAATGATGGCAAATAGTACTGTTACTGCAAATTACAGGCCTGGCTGACAGACTGACCGTTCTACCCTCTGGTTCCCACCATCCCTTCTTACCTCTGCTCTATCCCTGCCTTTCCCCCCTTGTAGGAATACCTGCACTCTCCGTTCTCACCATCCCATCTTCCCTGAAACACACACACACAACACACACACACACACACAGGCACACACATGCACGCGTACACACACAAACATACACACACACATCTATATCACTTACTGTTCTTGACTTAAAAAGAAATGAGATTAGTATAAAACATTCAGATATTAAGGAAAGAAAGAGATGAAAAAGAAGGGTAAAAAGTGTATATATAAAAAAAAGAGATAAAAAAAACACTGACAGAAGATAGTAAAACAAGAACGATCCATAAAACGAAAAAAATACCAACACAAATACATCTGAAGGAAGAAATTCATGCCTTCCTGTCCAGACGCCACCCGAGATAATGCCATAGTAGTCACCAGGGACTACACTTAGCTGACCACACCCCACCTCCTGTCACTACACACACACACACACACACATACACACACAACATGACGCAAATTTATCTCGCTCACACAAACACAGTACATTGTACACTCCAGAAGTTTTGAGACTTTTTCATGAAAGACATTTATTAATCTCAGAACAACATGTAACTCTAGTCTCCCTTACAGTAGGATCCTCCAAATGTAATACACTTTTTGTAGCGCTCAAGCCATTTCTTGGAGGCCCCCTTGTAGTCCTCCAAAGTAAAGGTGTCCAAGGTGCTCGTCACAGCCTCCTTCATTTCATCCACGTCCTCATAACGGTACTCGTAAACTTCTCCTTCAGTTTCAGGAGCATCTAGAAGTCACATGGGGTCAGGTCTAGACTGTAGGGAGGGTGAGAGAAAATCTTGTTGCTCATCTGGGTCATGTAGTTGGTCACCAGGATGGACTTGTGGCAGGGTATACAATGGCCTGGTGTAGGTGCCACTGGCCAGACTTGAAGATTTCTGTCCTCTTGCGACGAAATCTTTTTCTGAACTCCCTCAAAACCTCCACATAGTACTCTTTGTTGAACGTCTGGCCGTGGTGAACCTAGTGGATGTCGAAGAAGGGGATCATAATGAGCTTCCCAGTGGACCTGCTCTGCCTGGCTTTCTTGGATCTTGGGGAGTCACAATATTTCCATGGACACTCTGTCTCTTGGTCTCTGGATCATAACAGAAGATCCAGCTCTTTCACAGGGTATCAGAGACTCAAGGATACTTGTGTAGAAATCATCAGAAGAGATGCACGACGGTACTCGTCCACAAATTTTCGAATTTTGTCGACCAATTCTGACGTCCTGATGTCCCATTCCCTGCCACACCTTTCATCTTCCCTCACCTGCTCCCTGTCTTCCTGGAACCTCTTATGTCAGTGGTAAACATTCGCTCGGCTCATAAAAGTTAATCCATAAGCAGTCTTAACCCTTTCATAGGTTTCTGCAGCGTTTTTGCCGAGCTTGATACAAAGCTTTATTGCATAGTGAGCCTTCACGTAGTCTTCACGTCCCCACTGCATTGTGATACCAGTCAGATGTAACAAGCCGCGTATGACAGGTAGAGTTTACAATGCTCTAGCAGCCCGACCCTGTAACGTGGAAACAAATCTTTTGGCATTTCAGCTTATCATAACCATAACAAGGATGTTCTAAAGCGACAGTTACCTAGGTCAGTAAAAATTCCCTCGCAAAAATATTTCTCAACACTTTTGCACTGTATATGTGTAATGACATAATCGAGTTCACTCAAAAGAATAATCAAATTCCCATGATCATCACTCATGAAATGGGCAGGGAGAGTGAATTGGACACTCACCCGATCAGCGAGATAACTCACGCCCGATGTTCTGGCTAAGGGTTTGTTAGAGAGGTTACCTAAGCTCCTATTTCCCTGTCCACTCTCTGTCTCAGAAGATACACCATACGCCATAGACTATTACACAGCGGGATAAGAAAATACAGAATCCTAACACAACTAACCATACATTCCACATTCATCTAATCAACAACTGTAACTTAGCACATTCATGCACCTTATTTTTCTATACCACAACCACCTCATCTCTCAGTATCACATTCACATCATCTTTACGTGTCACATTCACTTCATCTCTCTGTATCACAGTCACTTCATCTCCAACTGTAGCACATTCACCTCATTTCACCACGTCTCTCACATTCACTTCATTGTTCCCTTACACATGCCCTCCCCAATCCGTCCTAGTTCACCGTAGATAGAGTTTCCTAGGTGTACCAATTTTGCATTGCGCAATAAAAGTCTGCACAAGCGCATTTTCTCATTTTCATAAAAGGGCTCACACACACACACACACACACACACACACACACACACACACACACACACACACACACACTCAGGAGGCTACAATCACCAACTAAACATATCAGTATTCCTCGAGTGGAGACAGTACCGGTACTGTGACAGGGAAAGTGGGAACCCTCGTGTCACCTGTCTCTTCATCTATGCTGACCTTTATCGAGTTTCATCTACACCTAAGTAGTCCAGTACATTCTTACACATATAACTCTCATCTTATTATTATTCTGTACATCACTAATATGAACATTATATATCACATGCCTTATCAAAGTTCAACCTTTCATTATGGAGTTAATATCAATAATAATAATAATGTACAGTAAAAGAGCCTCACAGACACTTGGGGACGAATCCATTAACTCCCAATATTTTGGGTCCAATGTTGACGCCCCTTAAAGATGTCCTCAGCCATAGACTGATTTTATACAAATTTCTGCAACATATGTGGTGCAACACAGGTATTGGCAACAATACCTGTCGTGCTCAAATTAGTTACATCTGCCCTATTCTTCTCTTCCTTAAATCTACTGACTAACCTAAATTCTTTAAATTAAAGGACGATGAAAAGGTTTGAGAGTTAAGGGGAGATTATCTTGTTGGTGAAATAGAAGGTCTGTGATTCATCCAAAGTATGAAACAGATGACTTTAATGGGGTATCTGTTTCGTGGCATAGTTTGGAGGAATAAGTAACCCTCTAATTCACCAACACGAGATTATCCACTTAACACAACAAAAGATGACCTATCACCTATTAGCTGCCCCCCCCCCCCTCCCTCCTTCCAATACTCTGGTGACCTTGACCATCCAGGATGAACCGTTACCTCAATTTAACCTTTGTAATTTCCAGTGAAGAGAGACCCACACATTTGGGGAAGAAGGACCGCAATCTTGAAGAGAGACAGAGGAAAAAATGAACAGAAACATTAAGGGGATAGTATGCCTTTGGTACATTAGAGCGTCTTGTTCCCTCCAAAGGATGCCAGGATCCAGGACTTGATTGACAAACTCTAAATACTTGGAGGGGCAAGGAGGAAATGACCATACCACCTATTTCATCTTTTATGCTTTTCAATATCTCACCATATTATTAATATAGCCTATATAATATGAAACAGGAGTACTCGTACCTAAACATCTTTGCATTCAACTGTGACAAACCTATATTGTACACACACACACAGTGAGGGTGACAGTATAATAATACCAATGTGCGAAATGTGAATGTGAGTGTAAAGTGTGAAAGTTTTTCTAAGAAAGTACGTGTCAAAGTGTGAAAATAAAAGAGAGAGAGAGAGAGAGAGAGAGAGAGAGAGAGAGAGAGAGAGAGAGAGAGAGAGAGAGAGAGAGAGAGAGAGAGAGTGTGTCAGTGTCTGTATCAAAGGAGAACATGTGCGAAAGGGGACATGTAAATAGATTTGTAAGTAGGTAGGCTACGTAAGTTAATGTATAAGTAGGTATACAAACACTACTTCCAGACTTATTACAATACATACCTACAAATATACTTACATGCTTACTTACATAGTATTACGTACCTACTTAACGTATTTATTTGACTACAGTACATCATACAGGACTTAAACTTAACTTATATATACTACTTAAGTACCAGCTTCCTTAATGCCACATATTTTTAATACTACTTACTGTATATGCGTACTTACAATTCTACCCACATAAGCTTTGCTTCTTTCATACAGTACATACTTACAAATCTACTTACCTACTTCAATTTTTTCTGAATATCCACTTACTGATATATAGAGACTACCTTGGCATTTGGGCTAAAAATGAATTCACCATCAGAATGGATTTTTATAAAAGAACTTCATGCTATTCCATATCCTAATTCCCCTCCAGTTCCCCTCCGGGTCGGCTATACTACTGGCCATCACGTGCTGGGATGCCTCACTCAAAATATAAATCTCTTAACCCAAACACATTGGCACACGAGTTGGAAATTTACCTTGTGTTTCGCGGGAAGATTTTTCACACTTCTTGAAGAGACACATGGGTTTGCCCTTTTTTTCGCCAGTGACTGTAACCACGGTCGTATTATGATGGGAATGGCGATGACGACTGGTTGGAGGCGTGATCAAAGTACCCAGAAATAAGAGGAATTGAGGAGAGCTGCGGCAAAGGGCAGACGGTAGTGGTGGTAACGTCAGATGATTGTGGTGATAGTGATAGATGATGGTGGTGATAGTGACAGATTACAGAGGTGATAGTGATATATGATAGTAGTGATAGCTGTGAGGGTCTCATGAGTGGAGAGAGAGACAGACAGACGGGACAGTTGGCAGCACAAGAAATGGCAATTATGTCTCTAATAAGTAGAATTAGCAGTGATAAAAGTGGTAACCATGATTGACGGAGCTCAGCCATGCATCTGTTGAAGGAGACAACACAGGAACAAAACGTAAGAAATATATATATATATATATATATATATATATATATATATATATATATATATATATATATATATATATAACCAAGTGCACTCTAGCTGGATAGGAGGCCATATAGGGTCGAATTACTCACCACCACCCTGACAAGACTTAGTGACGAATTTATTCGAACTCATTCACACTCCTGGCCTGGGATTCACAAACCAGTAAGTGTTTCCCACATCATATGTTGCTTTGGTGAAATGCAGTATTGGATATGTGTTTCTTTTCCAAATTGCCTGACTCAGGTGATTCTTTTTCCCTTTCCAGTCATATTATCCCATCACCTGACTCCTCCTATTACTGCTGTGTTTTAATGTTTTTGTTTTCATTTTTCATCTTCTCATATGGCAACCCCCAATGTCCAGAGTATCTCCCTCTGTCCTACCTCACTTGTGGAGATAATAGATACAGGTATTAATATGCAGACTCTAGCCCACAACACCGTGCCGGGCAGTCTTCCCTCTTCCTAGGACGTGAAGGAAAGCATCTCACCCACTTCAAGGACCCACTCGCTATCTTGTTGATTTCTACTTCCCTTTCAAGATTTCGAGGCCCCCTTCTATCTCTCTGCCACCCTAGCAAGACATCCCTACCTCTCTAGTATCATCAGCAAGCCACAGCCAGCGGGAAAAGCCGTATTTAACCGGCCAAAGTATGAAGAGCAAAGAAAAACATGGCCCAACCAGCCAGGTGAGTCTAACAGAACCCGGGCATACCTGCCCCTGATACCAAAGGTACAGTGCATAAACTCCTTTGAGTCCCCCAACCACACTTCGACATTAAGGTCGCCCTATCATAAAGGTAACAAAGGTCTTATATTTCCCTCCCAAGTACCTCATTCTATGGCTAGGTTGCAGTTTGATGAGATAATTCCTCCAGAAATTCCATCCACAGCAGACCCAGGCAAATCCAGCTATTCCCTGCCCTTGCAGCAGGACTTAGCTTCCCTAAGTGAGTGGAACAGGTGTCAAAGCAACTGCTGCTAATCTCTGCTACTTGGCCAGAGCCAACCTCGGAGCTCCAATAGGAAGTTTACAGCGAGAAACTACCTTACTTAAACACTCAAGAAAGGAAAGGGCATAATGCCACGGCAACTGCTAGACCCATCTTCTCTACTGCCAATCTAGTATTTTTGTCTCAAATTGTGCAGCCAAGAAGATCCCTGTAGCCTGTGTATGTCCACCCTCTACACCTTTGGGATCGATAGACAGTCAATACGAGAGTGAGAAGCCCACCTGTATCACCTGGACAATCAATGACATCAGTGTACAGAATGTCCCAACATCTTTGCCCTCCCCCCTCCCTGCCCAGCTCGACTGGGTCACCAATGTACAATGACAGGCAAATGAAGGGAAGTCCCATTCATTTGACATCTCAAATACCAAATATCATGATGATCTAATGAGACAGCACAATGCTTTTGTCAGGAAAGCAGGGATATCATCACTGAGTCGCTTGCCAAGGAAAAGAAAAACATATGAGGGCTCCAAAAGGAGATTGATTGGGTTCGAGGGAAGAAGAAGAGCTTATCAAGTACCCACAGGTTCCTCCAGTCCAATGGCGCAAAGGCTTCTGACCCAGAATCTTCTGAAGGTGAACAAGGTAGATTTTTGATGAGTAGCCGGGAGCATTGTCTGACCTCAACGCTTGTGAACATAAAGAGATGATAATCAAGAACAGAGTTGAACAATACTTCCAGAACACTAGGGAAGAGCTTCTCACTCCTTAGACTAACGTCCTCGAAGAAACGGAGTTTGATCGTGACTTGTTTGTATCTCTCTTGGAATCCAACCCCTGCGCAGTTGGAGGCAGTTCGGTCACCGGGAGGAAGGCACACCTAATATTGAAGCAATGCTTTGAAGCTGTGCACATGAGATATTAATTGTGTGTACGAGTAGGTGGCCCTATGGGTATGAGTATAGGTGGCCTGTGTGTACTCACTCCAGCCAGCTGCCACTTACCTTCTCCTCTCCCAGATATCGACCTGCAATATGACTTGGAGCCAATATTGTGGCCTCCCACACCGGGTTGATGGTGTATAAGTAAGTGTTGAGTGAAGTCAGATTTGTGATACCATAAGATACGTTTATGGTCTCTTTCTCAGTGCATAGAAAGCCCCGCCATAGAAAAAGCACTTCCATTAAGGAAAGACTCCCCCTCCCCTTATAGGTGGTAGTAGTGTATATAGGCTAGAAGAATAACAACAATGGATAGTGTTTCTGTAAATCTACCAGAGAACCTCACCAAAAGTGCACCAGCTCTACAGACTGTGCCCCATACGTCCATCGAGTGCTAGTGTTCACAAATTTCCTGTTTGCCCCCTCAGACACAAACAGATAAGGGAAGAAACAGAGCCTTCATTTTTATATATATAAACATTCCATGCGAAATGTATCTTGAAGCTTATTACATGTGTGCACCAAACCGTGCATGTGTTATCTATTATCTCAGGTGAATCTAAATGGGCCAAAACTGTGCCTACGTTTTGAGGGTTATTGCAAGATATGTGTGTATAGTTCAGATTGTCTCGAACGTCACTTGACATTGGATACTATTTTCTCTTATATAAGTAGTAAATAAAGACACAACCAGAGTTGTGTCTGTTGATCTAGCAACCTGTGTGACCTCCTTTTGAAACATATGAACCCTGTATACTGTTTTTTAAACAAGAAAATTACAGGTATAGCTAGTGTAGAAAGCAAAGGGGAGAGTAGCTTTGACCTGTCTCTTCACTGTGTCAAAGAAGGACAAGACGAGACTTGCGATCAACTTGAGCACTCGGAACACTTTTCTAAATAATTGCAAATTCAGGATTGTGACAATTGCCGAAATCCACACCACACTACAGAAGGAAGACTAACTAATGTCTCTGTACCTGCAGATGCATACTGGCATGTGCCTATTCAGGCTAGGATTTGTCATTTTTTTCCTCTCTTGCTTAATCTGAAGATTTTTACAAAACTTTCTAAGGTGGTAATCTCTCAAGCGTCACCACCGATATGTACTCTTACCTAGATGATTGGCTCCGGCATATCCTCTCCAGGGAGCAAGCAAAAGCATATGGCAAGACAGCTGTTAGAATCATACAGGGGATGGGGTTCAGTGTGAATTTTCTCAGATCCATAACCCCTAGCCAGAGGTTGTTGTTGTTGTTGTTGAAGTTCCTCAAGCTGTCTGACCGAGCAGCCCTGAGCTCTTGAGGAAGGCTATGGCTTGAACCGGGCTTTCCCTCAGTGCCCTCAGTGAGTGTATGTTGTGTTGTTGGCGAGTGTCTTTGTGTGCGTTGCAGTCTTCCATAATGTGTTTAATAGAATGGGGTGCTGTGTTGAATCCTGGACAAGTATCTGCGATGGCTCCATCTAGTTTCTTTTGATATGCCAAAAGGACCGGATGATGGCCACTTCGCAGCCTCCTAGCCAGAAGTTATTTGGCTCAGTATAGAGGGGGACAAAATGGATTCTTCTCTTCACCAAGCTGTAGACAATGCGTTGTGGAGCTGCAACATGGTCATGCAGGCGTCTTTCTCCAACATCTGTATTAGACAACTGTGCAATACTCTCTTGGGCATTCGAAACTTTGAGAATCCTTGTTACCCATGAGCAGACTCCACCACAGACGTATCACCTGGGAGGTCATCTGCCACATCCCTGTGCTACCCAGAGACCAACTCCATCCCCTCTCAGAGTGCCTCTGCATCCTCCATATGTCCTGGTTACGTGGAGGAGCTTTGCAGGCCTGGGTTCCGCGGGTCTTGGATAACTCTCCTATTACCTTCTGCAAAGACGTTTCAGACATGGGTTGGGGATTCCAATCGAAACAAAAACATCACCTCTAAGGAGGCTGGGCAAAGGGTGGAGAAGACATCATATCAACTCTCTGGAACTCTAGTTTGTGTGGGAAGTGTTGAGCTGGATCGAGAACTCCCATCTCACTTTGGTCCGGTTCGACGGGTACAATGTAGTCGAAGTTAGTTGTATTAAACATCAAGAAAAGTCACGATCAGACTCCCTCCTAAGCATCTCAAAGAAGATTCTAAGGAAGGGATCAAGACATCATCTGCACCTCTCAGCATGACATCTGCCAGGCCACCATAACAAATGGGTGAACACTCTCTCCTGACTCAAGCAATCCTTGGTGGTATTGTATACCCACATGTGCTCGATTCCCTATTACCTATACTTCTATATATGGTATGCAGTGAATATCCTTTAAAACTAAAGGGGTGAATGTCATAAAGTGTTTGGCTGGATGATTTTCTGACCTAAATAGACGATTCATTGATAGTGAATTTCTCAAATAAATGAAAAAAAAAAAAAAAAAAAAAATCTCAATATGGTAGAGATTGGTAGTTTCCCAGGAAGATGCTTCTCAGTTGAGCAGTTTTTCTAATGTATTTTTCCTAATTAGACTATTTTCCACATAGACAATTCCTATTTTGACTATTTCACAAACTGGTGATTTGTAATTCGATGATTTCCCTGCTCGACAATTTCCCATAAACACCATTCCCAATTAGACGATATTACATATGTATATTTCTCAGTTAGGGTGGACGATTTTCCAATTACTGATGATTTGTCCAAGTTGAGGGAGGTAATGTGAGGCCAACAGGCAGTCACAGTAAGGCACACATGCGGTATACGGCACTCTGGCAGGTAGAATGAGACTGACAGGTCATGGTGAGAAACACGTAGTAAAAGAGGTCAGGCAAGATGAAATAGTTGGACAGAGGTAGAACGACAGGCAGGCAGGGTGTGGCAGTTAGCGAGGCATGATAATTCAGGGTGAAGCAGTTAAGATGACAGGTAAGGCAGGCACAGGAAGGGTGAGGCAGGTAGGATGGAATAATGAGGCAGACCAGCAAGATGAGACATCAATCACGGTGAAGCAGGCAGTGTGATGCGAGAAGGAGAAGAAGAGAGGCAGTCAGACAAAGTGATAGAGACAGGGTTGTTTAGGAAGGGTGAGGAGAGAGGAGTGAGGCATGCAGGCAGGAGAGGAGGCAGGGTGAGGCAGGGCAGGCAAGATGAGGGGAGAGGGGTATAAGGCTGGGTGAGGAGAGAAGGGTAAAGTAGTGTGAGGAGAAAAGGGTGATGCAGGGTGAGGCAGGGCAGGCGGCCACCTTGAAGATGCATCACACAGTAATGATTGACATTAGAGGAACTACCTGCAGGCTCCTCCAGGCTACCTGACGCTGCTCACTAATTACTACCTCCCTCCCTCCCTCCCTCCCTACCTGTCTCTCTTTCCCCCTCCCTCTCTCCCTGTCTTTCTTTCCCCCTCCCTCATTCTCCCTTTTCCCTCATCCTCCATCCCACCCTCTCTCTCTCTCTCTCTCTCTCTCTCTCTCTCTCTCACACACACACACACACACACACACACACACACGAAAATGCACACGCAAACACAAATATCCACACACACCTAATTTACATCACAAAATTTCCCTCCCTCACTCTCTCACTCTTACTCTGTACTTCCTGACCTTTTCTCCCTAATGTACCACTTCTCGCTAACTACAATATCTTTCTTACCATTAAGTTTTGTTTACCCCCAAACCACTGTCTATACCACGACCCTCACTCACTCACTCATCACTCGTTCACTCCACACTCACACCCTTACTCGCACAAATTTCTCTCTCTCTCTCACACACACACACACACACACTCTCTCTCTTTCTCTCTCTCTCTCTCTTTCTCTCTCTCTCTCTCTCTCTTTCTCTCTCTCTCTCTCTCTCTCTCTCTCTCTCTCTCTCTCTCTCTCTCTATTTAACCCACCCCTCCCTCCATCATCCTACTACCCCTCCTAACCCCCTCCTCTGCCATTACTCCTCACCACCACAATCAGACTCACCACTTTTCCCCTCCATCACTTCTCCCTCCCACGCCCCTTCCTTTTCCGTACCAAGAGGGCATTTTCTCCAACACTCACCATACCTCTCTCTCTTTCTCTCTATCCGTCCGTCCGTCCGTCCGTCTGTCTCCACCACCACCTGCCCAAACTCACAGACATGATTTGGGTAGAAAGAGAGGGAGTGTCGCCCATAGTTTTGTTCCTAATTGCACTCTTTGGCACACAGGATGAATGCAAATATTTTGATCATATTGTGGGTATGTTTAAAATCACGAGAAATTATGTGAATTTCATACATAAAAATTGCAAAAGAAAGAACTGTATTTCTGTTCGTATTTCTTCTATACTATGCATTTTTTTCGTATTTCTTCTACACTATGTATATTTCTAATACACTATGTATTTTTATGTATTTTTTGTATTTTTATGGTACTCTTCTATTGATTTGTCTTTTTTTACAGCAATAAATAATATGACCACTGTCCTGGACATGACTCAAAATCCTGCTCTACCAAGAGGTCCATAATGTCTCTTCCCTTACATCAATTCTCTCTCTCTCTCTCTCTCTCTCTCTCTCTCTCTCTCTCTCTCTCTCTCTCTCTCTCATTCAAAACCTTTTCATTATAAATAACTTCTTCCCGTATTCACAACTCTTCCTCCCTCCCTCCTCAATCCCTCTCACACTCCTCACTACCATCTCACCATCACCTATTTTCCATCATCCCACCATTTCGTCTCTCTTTCACTCACCTCCATTCTCATTCCTCATTACTAGCAACATACCACTATCACTACTACTACCACCACCACCACCACCACCACCACTACTACCATTAACACTATCAACACCACCACTACCTCTATCATCATCACTATCACCACTATTAACACTATCATGACAACCACTAACACCATTACCACCACCAACACTACAATATCCACCACCACCACCACCACCACTATCACCATCACCACCACTATCATCACCCCCCCCCCCAACAGGACCCCTCATCGTTTCCTCACCATTTGGTCTGACTCCCTCCCCCACCATACCTCCATCACCAGCACAAACAACACATCTGACCAGCGGGTTAAAGACGGGATCGGTGGGTAAATGATCACCAAACTCACAGGAACATTTATCCCAGAGAAGAATAAAAGTTACTATGCACAGACCAATATTTCACTTAACATAACACAAGAATAAAAGTTACTATGCACAGACAAATATTTCACTTAACATAACACAAGTAATTTTGTTAATATGTGCTGTGCTGTAAACACCCCAGGGACATGGAAGCATACAAAAATAATTCATTACGACGGAAACGCAGTGATAAAGAAATACCTGGGAGAGTGGTCTGTATTTCTAGTCGTTTAGGTTTTAGGTGACCATAGTACGACTATAGGATAGAGCAAGGCCCATCGGGACTATTGTACAGTATTTCTCGATAATTTTCAAGGTCTATTTTCAGGTTCACTGGAAAGAAGCATGGAGGTTAGTGGTACGGGTTGGACTAGGAATGGTCACCCCTAGTACACCCTACAACATCTTGTTATAAAGCGGCCTACAGAATGATGCGGAAATATAGTTGTTGGTCTCGTTGTTATTCACCTGAGGCAGGACATTTAATCGTGACTGAACATGGCTCAAGCTGTGCTAAGCAGGCTACGTGTGACGCCGCCTTAATTCTAATAATTTAAGGATAAAAGTAAAGGACGGGAAGGAAAGGGCGAATCATGGGGAATAAATTTCCTTCTCAAATATTCGTATTTTACCAGCGACTCTTTTCGAATTTAGCACTTTACCAGACGATAGGATAATTTTGAAGGTTGTGAAATGCCGTGATGTTCAAAGGCGTAAATCCTTAACCTTTACATCGTCAAACAAGTGGAAGAGAATTATGTTAACATTCATCATCAAAAGCTACATCATACAATACGTGTTTTTTAAGAGTCTTAGTGAAACACACGAAACTTTCTGACAACACAGGATATACTGTATATTATGAAGCCTGCTAACGACACATTGTTTACGTGAAACATTCTGACAGCAATGACGAAAAGAAAAACATGAAGTATTTTTTTCCTAAATTCATTGCAAGAATATCCTCGGCTTACAGAAGGGTGCAAGAGATAACTTAAGATTAATTGTTGTATATATTTATGATCAGTACTTTCACAAAACGAGGAACTTTAGAACCAGGTACTTATATGTGCGTATTCATATTAATTTTAATATATCTGCTACAGCCTTAACGAAGATAATAATTTTTTTTTTTAATACAAAGCAAAAGTGTTTTGCATAATACATTTTCCAATATACATTAATGTCAGAATTATTTCAGAAACATCATCATACCTATGATGAAAAGATTTATAATTGTTGAACTCAGAGACCAAGAACCACGCCATGATGTCAGTCTTGAATGTCGCCAGTAACTTGTTGAGTAAAACTTATTCCTCACACTTAAGCACCAACCTAAGTGAATTGAAACTATAGATTGTTTTGTTGTCTTTCGTGCCTGACTTAAAAATGGCTCTATGCTGTGGCAAGCCATATGAATCTTCGATGAGGTCTGGCAACTGTAAAATATGATTATGAGTTAATAAGTACATTTCTTTTTCTTTTCTTTTCTTTTTTTTATACTTAGGTAAGGTATCATCACACTGGAACGTTTTTCTCTATCCTCTGGGCATATAAGAGACTTCTGCTTCCTTTAGGTCGTTTACAAAGGTTTGGAGGACACCTGTAAATCTGGATATAGCAAATTATCCAGAGAATGTAGGATGCAATAGAGAGGACAAAGGAAATTACGTGCTCATGAAATTTGACATCTTTTATATAAATAAAAGCGATTGAGTGTCTGGATGGTCGCAAAAGATTCTGGCAAAAAAAGTCTAAAACGGCGATGAACCAGACATTAGTTGTGACTATGAAGTGGACAGTGACCACCAGGTGTCAGTGGTGTCCATCACCTCGACCACTGCCGTCAAGAGCAAGCTTAAATTTCAGAGTGAGGCTTGACTTTTAATCTTGTTACTAATAATGATCTGAGTTAGTCATAATGTGTGTGTATCAGTAGAATACAGCAAACGTAGTCATAGTCTAAAGGTTAGGCACTCCATTGATTAGGGAAACTAAATATAAAATGTGTCTAGCCAATGCAACAATCAGTCTCCACCACCACACAGTACATAGGCTACGGACAAACGTGCAAAGTGTTTTATATGGGGGTCGTTGTTGGTGTCAGTTACTTGTTGGCTGCTAATTTCTCTATGTAACACCAAATCACCAAGAAACACGATGCCTCAGTACAAATTGGCATAGTTTGGAAGATTTTTGAACTTCAAATTTGCAAACAAAGGTTATGGAGAAATATCCTATCACAGGAAAAAAATATATATATATATTCTGATTAGTTTGGTTCTTAGCACAGTCTGAAGGACTCAGCTATATTGAATTTACATAACATCAAACGTATACAGTTCATACATGAAAACAGAAGCGGGTACATATATAGCGGTTCTAAAAGAATTCTTTAAGGCATTACACAACGATCGTTCCGTCCTTCCTCTATGTCTTGATCATTTGAGACGTACTGTACAAAAAAAAAAAAAAAAAAAAATTAATTACCTTCATCATTACCTTCTTTTTGAAGGAAGAGTAAAGTTGTTCCGCTCAACATGTACAGTCGGCGGCAGAAGTCCTGTCGCCTTACCTGCTTCACCGAGACAGGCAGTGTCCATGGACTCGAGAAATACGCACGTTTTCTACACCTAATAATCTCGAATCTATGAACATCCCGTGCCTCGGTGAAGCAAGTGAGGCGACAACACTTTTGCTGCCGACTGTACAGTACCTACAGTATATTTTAGATCCTTCCTGCACAAAAATACAAGAGTTGAAAACAAAATGTTCGATAAACAATCCATATCTTCACTCTATTGTAATGAGCTGATTTGGATTCCTTAGACAACGTTAATTATTCGTTTTAATATGTTTCCTTACTTATTACAGCACAGCTGTCATCAGAGTACATGATAACAAGGATTAAATATCTGCTAGAGGCACCCACATGTATATCGATATATTTTACTGCAATTGTATATATATATTTTTTCTATAATAAGGGAAGTGAAAAAAAAGTGACGAAGGTCCAAATTCATGTCCCATTTTTTCCATGATGCCAGGACACATTGCGTTTGAATGTGTGGATGGCGTGAAAGGGGAAGAAGCGAGTTGAGTTTGGATATGTTGGGGTGAAATTGGTGGGGACATGAGGCATACTGGAGATAGGCATATGAGGAAGAGGTGGGGATGGTGAAGAGGGGGATGAAGTGGGATGGATGGGGTGGAAGAGGAAGGGATGATAGGGGTAAAAGGACTGATGATGGAAATAATGGATAAATGGGTTTGGTGCGGGTACATGCAGACAAATGGGTAATGGTGTGGGCAAAGAAAGGATAGATGGGGTAAAGAAGGAATGGTGTGGCGTGGACAAACAAAGATGGGTGAGGAGGTGGGAGTAGAGTGAGGAATGAATAGGGTAAAGAAGGAAAAGATGGGTATTGAAGAGGAAAAGAAATATTTAGAGAATGAAAGGAATGAAGAAGAACAAGAAGGAATATGATAGAAGCGAAACAAAAAAAAAATGGACTGTATGTGTGGGGAGGGGAAAGGGGGTTAGGCAAAAAGAAAAAAAAATGAAAAATGAAAGGAGGGGGAAGGAAGGAAGGATGATGGCGGAGCTCTAAAGAAAAGGAAGGATGGAGGGGTCGGCTGCATTCATTCAGGAACAAGGAGAAGCGGCGTCCTACAGGCAGAGGGAAAACCAGGAGACAACACAAGGAAACAAGAGGCCGACCATAGAGCACAGGATCCCAGGGTGGAGGGACTGGGTGATGGTCCTTAGTGGAGGGGATGGAGTTGGGGCAATGTGAGTCCAAAGACGGAGGCGGCCTGGGAAGTTGATCGAGTCAACATGGTGTCTAATGGTGGTAGTGGTGGTGGTGGTGGTGGTGGTGGTGGTGGTGGGGCTGGAATATGCAAGTCACCCCAGCTTAAAGGATGTGTCTTACTGATGGTGATGGTGGTGGTAGGGATAGTAGTAGTAGTAGTATGTGGTGATAGTGGTGGTAGTGATAGGATGTGTCTTACTGATGGTGATGTGGTGGTGCTGGTGATAGTGGTGGTGGTGGTGATGATGTTGGTGGTAGTAATAGTGGTATGTGTGTGGTGGTGGTGGTGATGATGCTGGTGGGAATAATAATATGTATGTGTGTGGTGGTGATGGTAGTGGTGATGGTGGTGGTGGTGGTAGAAGCGTGAAAGTGTGTGCATAGTATGGGGCAGTGATAGTGGTATGTGATGGTGGTGGTGATAGTAGTGGTGGTATTAGTGGAGAATTGTATGTGTAATATGGGGAAATGGTGGTAGTTGTATGAAGTGATGGTGATGGTGGTAGTTGTATGAAGTGATGGTGATGGTGGTAATAGTTTATTGGGAAATGTATATGAAGTGTTTGGCTCCGGCAGTAGTTGCATAATGGGGATAATGATAGTAGTGAGCAAATGTTTGTGACAGTGTGTATGTATGTATGTATGTGGTGGTGACGGTGATGTTTGTAGTGGTACAGTACTAACGGATCACATAATAAATAGTTAATCAGGGACAGTGTTATTGTAATCCAAGAAATTTAGAGCCCGGTGTTCGCATTTGTTGGTAAGCTGGAAATTACGTGATTTTAATTATATGCAGAATGACAGTTTGCAATATACTATCATTCCGATTGAGCACATCTAAGCCAGTTGCACTGAAGACACCTTGCCACTTCGGATATAAAAGTTATGAAAGCACAACATTATATACATATATAGCCGAAGAAAACCCACAAAGGTAAACGAAAAGATATATTACCATAAAGTTTCGGCAAAAACTGTTGCCCTCTTCTGTGGTGAATAATCAAAGAGAGAATGTGGGTTTTCTTCGCTTTGTCGACGTTCACGGCAGAGTGAACTCTCCTCCAGAATACATATATAGCGTTATCATACCATCATACCCTAAACACATAATTGTCAACCATGAAAATTAATGTCATAAACTTGCATATATCAAAAATTCAACGGCAACCTCAACTGTAATGGGTCGGGGTATCAAAATCCGAAAGTGAACACCATAATACTGATGTGCTCTCATATACCTTTTAGATATTGATGAAATGTCTTAGAAGTGCTTAATGGACCAGATAGTATGTATGATTCTGATTTTTTATATTTTATTTAATGATGTATGGAAAATCAGAGACCACTTGAAGATGAGTCACGTGCGGGGCCATATAGTTATATACTGGTGCTGATCAGAATTCTTTGGAGTTCTTTGTGATCCTTTCAACTACCTTCATTTTCCCTTGTCACTCCTTTCATACCGTCAACCCATGTATATGTTTATTCTCTCTCTCTCTCTCTCTCTCTCTCTCTCTCTCTCTCTCTCTCTCTCTCTCTCTCTCTCTCTCTCTCTACCGTCAACCCATACATATATTTATTTTCTCTCTCTCTCTCTCTCCATACCGTCAACCCATACATATGTTTATTCTCTCTCTCTCTCTCTCTCTCTCTCTCTCTCTCTCTCTCTCTCTCTCTCTCTCTCTCTCTCTCTCTCTGTGACTCCTGTCTGGTTTACAAAGTATGATGTAGAATAGTGAATTATATGCATCTCCTTTAATACCACTCCAGCCCGGATCCCCCTCTCTCTTGCTTTCACTCCCCCTCTCTGATCATCATTCTTTACGCCCAATTAATTCTTCGTCAGTCTGCGCAATCATCAGAGTTTATTGCATACATCAGACGAGAATATTGAGGGTCCGGGTGTGCTAAGACTCATGCCAGGGGAGGTGAGCTGGATCGATTAGCCTCATCCAACCCCAGTCAATGGCCCCCACATTCAGATATATGCTTATGTCAAGGGGAGGGGGGGGGCATCATAAAGTTGTTAATTAATCGATTGACTGACTGATTCATTGAAAGAAAATTATGAAGACCACACAAAACCTCAGGTCATGCTGAAGTATGTATGTGGCATTATTTTGGTATGTAAATATGTGTTTATGTGTGTAGGACTATGTATATATTATGTAAGTATGTGTTTATGTGTGTAGGACTATGTATATATTATGTAAGTATGTGTTTATGTGTGTAGGACTATGTATATATTATGTAAGTATGTGTTTATGTGTGTAGGACTATGTATATATTATAATAATAATAATAATAATAAAAGGTTTATTTGATACATGCAGCCAAGGGCTGAAAATATACATTATAAAATGGTAATGGAAATGGGTGATACTTATAGGTACATATAGATGAATGAACATACATACACAAATACATTCTCACACATACACACATAATTATGTGTGTAGGACTATGTATATATTATGTAAGTATGTGTTTATGTGTGTAGGACTATGTATATATTATGTAAGTATGGGTTTATGTGTGTAGGACTATGTATATATTATGTAAGTATGGGCTTATGTATATATTATGTGTTTATATGTGTATGCACGTCAATCGTCATCGGTTCCCGGCGACCTTACTTTAACTAACACGTTCTTTTCGAGTATCAACCTGCCATGACACTTAGAAGATACAACAAGTTTATTTACCCTTCCAGCACACGAATGACTGGAAAGATACGTCATGTTTATATTTTGGTGAGGGTATGGTTTGTTTCCAGTTTCTCCAGATGTATAACAAGATTTTAATTACTCTCTTTACTAGAAGACGTGATCATATTAAACATATTTTTTCGTCACAGCAAAGGCAAACATGATACACCAAGGGATTGAAGTTCTAATGTTCTGAGGATGTGCTACAAATATTTACAGCGGTTTCTAGATATTCAGAGTAGAGTAAATACAAGAAATACAATATATACTGAAATACACGAAATACAGTATATCCAGGAAATACAGTAATCCAATAAACAGAAGTCCCAGGAAGAACAGTCGGCAGCAGAAGTCTTGTCGCCTCATTTGCTTCAACGAGACACACAGAATTTATGGACTCGAAAAATACGCACGTTTTCTACACCTAATAATCTCGAGTCTATGAACATTGCGTGCCTCGGTGAAGCAAGTGAGACGACAGGACTTTTGCCGCTGACTGTACAGTACATACACTTTAGGTTCACAGTGCAAAGGGTGTGTGTGTGTGTGGGTTTGAATCCCGGCCAGTTGGTGGGTGTTGTGTTACATAGTCTACCCAGCCTACCACATTATGAAGTTCATTTCAGGTGAAGAGTGAACCTTATAATATGTAAATGAGTTTATGTAGCTATTCAACATTAAGGTATCGATCTTGTTTGACTCGTTGTAATTACCACTACATCATCATTACCAACACATTGTGTATTAGTATATATATATGAGAGAGAGAGAGAGAGAGAGAGAGAGAGAGAGAGAGAGAGAGAGAGAGAGAGAGAGAGAGAGAGAGAGAAGGTCAAAGTCAGAGACAGTGAAGGTGCGAGGAGAGACGCATAGCAGGAACATCCACATAATAGCAGTGTTGTGTGTGTGTGTGTGTGTGAAGTGCCTGGGGACACACCTCTCACTCTTTTCCTCTCCCCCCTCCCGCATCCCCCCCAGACACACTTTGCTTTTATGGAGGCCAGCCGGGGAAATGCCTCCACCTCTCCATTTGTTGGTGAGGTGGAGAAGTTCGGTGGAGGTGGAGAGGTACAGTGAAGGTGGAGAGGTACAGTGGAGGTGGAGAGGTACAGTGGAGGTGGAGAGGTACAGTGAAGGTGGAGAGGTACAGTGGAGGTGGAGAGGTACAGTGGAGGTGGAAAGGTACAGTGGAGGTGAAGAGGTACAGTGGAGGTGGAGAGGTACAGTGGAGGTGGAGAGGTACAGTGGAGGTGGAGAGGGATTGTACAGTGAAAATACAGAGGTAGGGTGGATAAGTAAATTGGTAATTGAGAGGCGTAATGTAGTGGAGTAGAGGTGCAAATGGATTGATGTGGAAGGTGTGAAAGACAGTGGAGTAGAGGTGGAAGTGGTGGTGATGGAGGTAAGTGGTCGACTGTAGCCTTATATGACGAACACAACATCCATTTTATTTCCTTTCACACATTTCTTGTAGACCTACTCGTATTTATGGGGAGACTTGAAATTAGTTGAAGTTTTTTTTTTTTTTTCCAGAGCAGGTGATAATTATATACTTTTATAACATAAGAGACCCTAAGTGCCCCTAAGGTATTCCCCAACACCCCTATAGTGTTGGCTAGATCATACGCTTTACAGAACATAATAAATTATATGGTTTGCAGGCATAGATTGGAATGGTTGTCAATTATATAGACATTTGCATTTTTGTGCATGGATAAAAACGTAATTGGTTTTTACTAATATGTCAGGATCATTACCGAAAAACCGATTCCAGATAATCAGTTTATGGAGCCCGTTCTTGGCACTCCTCAAAATGATAATGTATTCGAAAAACACACACAAAAAACTTAAGATTTGCTGTCTATGTTTAAGTGTATCTTCCGACAAAAGTGCTCCACAAAATTGTATCTTCATCAGCTTGAAGCCGTGTTGTTGTGAGGTGAGAAGAGTTCAAATATTTGGCGGATATCTGTAAATGTGACGCAGGCTTTAGTCGGATCTCTGGCTCACGATCACTACTTATTTCACACCTCAACTTCAGGACTGTGAGCTATTTGCATACAACCTCTGACTCTTGTAAGGCCCCAAGATGACTGATTGAATCTTCGAGTGTTGGTGCGTTTTTTTTTTTGTTTGTTATACCTTTCGACACTGGACATAGGCTTCATCAAGCTCGTTACCGTGGCCCAGGTCAACTGCTACTAACACACACACACGTCACGACTTCCGAACTGGTACCCAGCCACAGAGGGAGGGAAGTGAGGGTAATTCCCAAATACTGCAGCTGTTGTGGTACCAGCGAGGGTGTTTTACGACGTTCGGTGGCCTTATAGTTAGTGCCTCAAACTCAAATCGGAAGAGTAAATATTCTCAGGCCCTCACCTGAGAGGATCGATCTCCCGACCTTCAGGTTACGAGTCCAGAACACTAACCACTCGGCCACCTCCCCTACATGTGTGCACTAGCTGGAGACAATGGAACATGAAGGTGTTAGCTGCTTTTTTTCTGCCCCACTAGATGACGACGCCTTTCTTTATACACGTCACTACCTGGAGTGAACAGATACACCGTCACACACAACATCTTGGAATATGGTCGGCCATCTTCTATGGTATGAGTTGGTGATGATATATATAAGGAGTATTTTGTTGACGTGTCGGTGTAGCCAGGATACACACAGAATAGCGAGAAAGAAACATCAAATTATCTCGAAAACTCCCCAGACGTTTGGCGTGGACCCCATCTGTCGTCCTTGTGGATTGAAATCATCACGGTATCCATTCTGCTATCGCTTCCCAATGCATTTGAAAGTAGCCTAATGCCTTTCATTCGATTTATTTCTCCCCTTTCGTTCCCTCTCCAAACCTGCCTTCCATCCTTCCCTCTACTTACTTTTTCTCACACCTCCACTTACTCGTATCCTCATTTCCCACACCTCCTACCCTCCTCCTCCTCCTCCTCCTCCTCCACCTGCCAGCATCGATCACCCTCAGCAGGTCCACCACACCAGGCCCAAAGCAACTCACACCACACTCCTCAGAAGCTCCATGCTCCACCCACCACACACCACCCTGGCCGGCCTTGTCGAGCTGAGCGGGTTAGCACTCTTATACCTAGACTCATTCATCTCGTCCTTAGGCAAAATAGCATGCGAAGCGGAAAAAAATGGGGGGGAGGAAGGGGAGGGGAAGAGTTGAGAAATATCCATCATTTTGGGTATAATCAAGCGAGACACCGTGTGTAATCAGGGATGACAACACAGCCTATTATCGCCCTTACTGAGGGTATTTTTAAGGATAATCATTGTTTTTATGACTACGGAGACGATTACAGTATCGTAATGAATTCACGATTGAGACTTAAGAAAGATTTGGCATGACACCTCCACCTTTTTCACTACTGCCTCCCACTGTGCAGCTTACTCCCTCCTTCCCTCCCTGCCTCCCTCCCTGCTCGTCTCTCTGCTTCCCCTCCATCCTTCCTCCCTCTTCTTTCCCTCCATCCCTTCTTGATTCGTCCTTCCACCGCGACCCCCATTTGCCTTCACATCCAGGACAGTATATACGAGCAGGGGGGCAGGGGGGTGGGGAGGTGGAGTACAAGAAGGGGGGAGGGGAGAAAGAGAGAGAGAGAGGGAGGGGGGGGGGCAAGTAGGAGGGGGGGAGGTCTTAAGGGGTAGCCTAATAAAACCTGTTCCTCACGTCACCTTTGCATATTTATCGCAGGTGAATTTTTATAAACCCTTCATTATGGAGCACGTGCCAGGGGTAGTGGGGGGAGGGATGGGTGGGGGGGGGTTAAGGGGAGGGGGAGAGGGGGTATGCAAATTGGTGTTATCTGGGCATCGGGTGTTACTCTACTCGGCCAAGGTAGATTGATGGAGAAACTGGCAAGAGAGAGAGAGAGAGAGAGAGAGAGAGAGAGAGAGAGAGAGAGAGAGAGAGAGAGAGAGATGACGTGGTCTATTTGCATTGAATGAGACGACTGAAGACCATCAATGAATTCTAAAAGATGAGTCAGGATGTGAGAAGCTCCAGAGTAGCCTATACTGAATCTTAATAATGAATACGGAAGATACCAGGTCGGCATTGTCCAATCTTGGCATTATTATCAAAAAGACATTTTGACTAAATGTTTGGTTATTGCACCTTCGACTAGTAGGAAATCCGTTATTGAAAAAGATCCAGCAATCACTTAAATTTGTAGCCTCTTTTATAGAACACATACATCTTCCAAACAATGGCCAGACATCATAATAATTTATGTACAGTACTGTATGTACATACAAGACTAGTAAAGCATCCTAGTGCCAGTAGGTGAGTGGATATGGGACTGGCAGACAGTACAGATAAACCATGAGTCCGTGAACTGAATGGGGTCGGGGTGCTGATGGTGTAATGGCTTTCATGCTCGCCTAGCAAGTGAGAGATCCCGGGTTCATTTCCCGGGTCAGTGGTATTGTTGGACAATTTTCCCAGCCCCCTATATCCCTGGTCACCTAGCAGTAAGTAAGTAGGTACCAGGCTGTAAGAGCAAGGATTGTAACCTTGTAGGCTGGGGGAAGATGTGTTGATGTAACAAGACTGCCTGCTTTAATGACCAACACCATGAGTCGATAGGCATAAAGCCCTAAATCTTCTTTGAATGTTGTGGAGGGGAGGACGGAAAAACAACAGTGACTTTTCCCAATGCTTTTTTGAGTCAATTTTTTGGTGAAAAGAGTAAATATAACAATTGAATTACGCTGTCATGGAGCTATTTTTCTGAAGCTAAAATGTCTGTAATAATTACTTTTAAATTCCTCCAAGAAACAGACTGACACAATATAAGTGGTCTGTTTTATGATAGGTTAGAAAAATGAGTAAAATTCAGTTAACCGAAAGTCTGGCGAGTACGGCATTCTATCCCGAGGGGAGGAACAATGCCGTTGGACAAATCATAAGAGCAATATCTAGTGTAACAGATATAGATAAGAGATAATGATGCAGCATTACGGCAGAGAGAGAAAAGCTGTAATGCATCATTAATTAAGAGAAGGGGAATTGATGAGATGAAAGGCCTTAAGCTTCATATTTTCCATGAGTGTTGTGTGCGTTGAACAACCCAAAACATTTGCCCCGGACTCTATACAAAGTGAAACAAGGCCTCGGTACAGAGAGAGCAGCTGTTAAAGTGTAAATTTCGAGGAATCTGCGCAGGACACACAACTTCTTTGAGAAGGATTCAACCAGGTTAGTGAAGAGTAATTAATATAGGCTTGTAAAAGAGATAATTCCAATCCGAGAGCTATTCTATTGTTTTCAATATACTGTAATATGATAACAGCACCACGGGTATATAGCTTATAATATGTATTGTATGTTACTTGCAGTAATTAATTACACTGAATCAACTGAATGGGAGTAGCAGCAGCTCTCCTTTTAGTAAGTCTCTAGTGTGTGTGTGTGTGTGTGTGTGTGTACGGTACTACAAGTAGGTATATATAGGGATGTGTGTGTGTGTGTGTGTGTGTGTGTGTGTGTGTGTGTGTGTGTGTGTGTGTGTACAGTACTACACGTAGGTATATATAGGGATGTATGTGAATAATGCTATGCTATTTTAACATCAAACACGTATTTAAATAATTTTCTCAGCCATTGTTACGTGAACCATATTTTATTAAAAAAGCCATCAGATTAAATTTATATTTTGTTTTCAGAATCGACAAAGTATTTTCAAATCTTCAAATTACCAACGTTATAAATTAATGAGTACACATAATGCTAAAAGGTTAATAGAACGTCTATATATTCCATTAAACGTCAATTGAATGTTGATATCTTGTCAAAACATTAATAGAATGCTGATAATAACCATTAGCGAAGGAAATGCTATTACATGTTGCCAAAAATGTCAGTGCAACGTTTATACGTTACAAAAGACGTGACAAGACCACTGTACCTCAATTAACGTCAAATTGCCAACTAATCCTTTTTTTTCATAACGGTTACAGGTTTTGTATATATATATATATATATATATATATATATATATATATATATATATATACAAAACCTGTAACCGTATGCATAAACTTCTGTTGCAAGAAATACTTATATATTCCTTGAACATAAAAGGGTAGTGTGCGTGTGTCTTCTCCATCTCATACACAAACACACACACACACACACACACACACACACACACTCTCTCTCTCTCTCTCTCTCTCTCTCTCTCTCTCTCTCTCTCTCTCTCTCTCTCTCTCTCTCTCTCTCACACACACACACAAAATTACAGGTATGCAAATATTAATAGATGAAGGAGTGACATGAGGACGCATCGCTTATAGGCTCGTAAATCCCCATATGGCAGAGAGGGGAAAAAAAATGCTGGCCTGAGGGAAGGAAGGTGGTAATGGTAGTGGTGAGTGCTGTGTGGGTGAGGGGAGAAGGGAGGGGAGGCGAGGCAAGGGGATGGGATGGGAGAACAGTTGAGCGAGAGAAGATGGAATGGAAGGGATGAGAGGGGAGAGGGGTTGAGGTCGGGAGAGGGGTTGAGAAGGGGAGAAGGGTTGGGGAAGGGAAAAAGTCATGGAAGTGAAAAGAAGGGCAGAACGAAAGGAGGGAATGGGAGAAGGGAAATGGAGGGAAGAAGGGAAGGCGAGGGGATAGTAAAAGAGGAGGGGGAGATGGGAAAGGAGCTAGAAAAGGCGATTAGATGTATATGAAAAAGAGAAGGATAAAAGAACGGATTAATAAGGGATGGAGGATGGAGAGGAGAATGGGAGATGGGGAGGGAAGGAATGGAAGGGAAGGGAAGCAGAACAGGGAGAGAAGGGATGTGGGGCTAGAGAAAGTACATTTGAGTCTAAGAAAAAGAAGAGGAGGTGGGTAGGAAGGGGTACAGAAGGGAATAAAGGGAAGAGGAAAAGTTAATAATGGCGATGATGAAGAGAATATAAGGGCTAAGGGAGTGTTTTATAAAGAGGAGAAGAGAGGAAGGGAATATTTAAAGAAGAGGAGAAGAGAGGAAGGGTGTTATAGAAGGACTGTAGTTGAATGTATGGAAGGAATTGAGAGTGAATAGGTGAAGGTTTACTAGGCTGATTGACTGTAGAAGAAAGGGAAGATGTGAGGGAAGGAGAAATGGAAAGAGAGTGAATGAGGGAAGAGAGAGAGAGAGAGAGAGGGGGGAGATAGGGAGAGAGAGGGGAGGAGGAAGAGAGAAAGAGGAGAGGAGGAAGGGAGAATGAGGAGAGGAATAAAAGAGAGAGAGGGTGGGGAGGAAGAAAGGTTGTTGTGAGGGGAAGGGGAGGAAGAAGTGAGAGGGAGGGTATGAGGTAGGCAGAGGGAAGGGAGGAGGAAGGGAAAGGAGGAGGAAGAAAGAGAGGGAGGAGAGGGGGGAGGGAGGGAAGAAGGGAGAGAGAGGGAAAGAAGGAGGAAGAAAGAGAGGGAGGAGAGGGGAGGGGGGAGTGAGGGAAGAAGGGAGAGAGGGAAAGAAGTAGGAAGAAAGAGAGGGAGGAGAGGAGAGGGGGGAGGGAGGGAAGAAGGGAGAGAGAGGGAAAGAAGGAGGAAGAAAGAGAGGGAGGAGAGGAGAGGGGGGAGGGAGAAGGAGGCTGGGTGGGGGAGGGAGGAGTAATGGTATGGTAAGTGTTGTGTGACTGTGAGGGAGGGAGGGAGAGAGGGAGGGGGAAGTAATGGTAGGGTTAGCTCCGTGTGACTGTGGAGGGAGGGAGGGAGGGAAGGTGGAGAGAGGGAGAGAGGGAGGTGAGGTGCTTGGAGGGGAAGAGGAGAGGGAGGGGAGGGGAGGGGATGAGAGGTGTACTTGTAATAGTATGGTGAGTATTGTGGGTGAGGAGGGAGGAGGGGAGGGGAGGAAGACAGTAAAGGGAGGAGGAAGAAAATAAAAGGAGGAGGAAGACAGGGAGGGAAGGAGGAAGATAGGGAAGGGAAGAAGGAAAAAGAGTGAGAGGAGGAAGACAGGGAGGGGAGGAAGACAGGGAGGGGAGGAAGACAGGGAGGAGAGGAAGACATGGAGGGGAGGAAGACAGGGAGGGGAGGAAGACAGGGAGGGGAGGAAGACAGGGAGGGAAGGAAGACAGGGAGGGGAGGAAGACAGGGAGGGGAGGAAGACAGGGAGGGGAGGAAGACAGGGAGGGAAGAAAGACGTCTAGGAAGGGAAGAAAGACAGGGAGTGGAGGGAGAAGGAGATTAAAGGGAGGAAGAGAGTGAAGGGAGGAAGACAGGGAGGGGAGGAAGGGGGTGAGGGGAAGAAAAGAGTGAGGCAAGGAAGACAGGGAGGGTGAGGAGGAGGAGGAGGGGAGAGAAGGGGAGGGGTTAATGGTAGGGTGAATGCTGAGAGAGAGAGAGAGAGAGAGAGAGAGAGAGAGAGAGAGAGAATGTTGAGCCTTCATTATCTGGAATCCCACTCTGTCTGACTGCTCTCTCTCTCTCTCTCTCTCTCTCTCTCTCTCTCTCTCTTGTCCACTACCCCAGACCCTCCAGTTTATCCCTCCCATCTCTCCCTCACTCCTCATTCTTTCCCTCCCTCACCTCAGTCTCCTCCCTCCCTCACCTCAGTCTCCTCCCTTCCTCACCTCAGTCTCCTCCCTCCCTCACCTCAGTCTCCTCCCTCCCTCACCTCAGTCTCCTCCCTTCCTCACCTCAGTCTCCTCCCTCCCTCCCTCACCTCAGTCTCCTCCCTTCCTCACCTCAGTCTCCTCCCTCCCTCACCTCAGTCTCCTCCCTTCCTCATCTCAGTTTCCTCCCTCCCTCACCTCAGTCTCCTCCCTCCCTCACCTCAGTCTCCTCCCTCCCTCACCTCAGTCCTGTTTCTCACTCTTTCCCTCATTCCATTCTCTTCCTTACTTCCTTCTCTCACACTACTGGCTTCCCTCCTTTCTCCGTCTCTCCAGCATCTTCCCTCCATTACCTCCAATCTCTTCCCTCCATTACCTCCAACCTCTTCCCTCCATTCCTCC